>VZQC01015217.1:717368-743781 GCA_009823505.1 Rhizomys pruinosus | reverse complement strand
TTTTTTTTTTTTTTGGTCTTTTCAAGACAGGGTCTCCCTGTAGTCCCAGCTGTCCTGGAACTCACTCTGTAGACCAAGCTGGCCTTGAACTCACAAAGATCCTCCTGCCTCTGCCTCCCAAGTGCTAGGATTAAAGGCATGCGCCACCGCACCCTGCTTGATGTCGTCTTTCTTTACTGCTGCATAGAACTCCATTGTGTAGATGTACCACATTTTCTTTATCGTGGATAACTCATCAGTTGAGCGACACTTGGGTTGCTTCCAGCTCTTTGCTATCCTGAAGAGAGCTGCATTAAACATGGTTGTGCATGTATCTCTGTGGTAGGATGAGTCTTGTGGGTATATACCCAGGAGTGATATGACTGGTACAGGTGGTAGGCAGGCTCATTTAGAGTCTTTTAAGGGTTCTCCACACTGCTTTCCATAGGCATTGTACAAGTTTATATTCCCACCAGCAGTGAATGAGTGTTCCCTTCTCCTTACAACCTCTCCAATATTTGGTATCAATTTGTTTTCTTGATCATAGCCAGTCTTTTTATTTATTTTTTTTAATTTTATTTATTTTTGTATATGTATGAATGTACTGTCTACATGTAGGCTAGTGCACCCGTGTCGTGCAATGCCGCAGAAGTCAGAAGAGGGTCTCGGAT
Organism: Rhizomys pruinosus; assembly: GCA_009823505.1. Lineage (NCBI taxonomy): Eukaryota > Metazoa > Chordata > Mammalia > Rodentia > Spalacidae > Rhizomys > Rhizomys pruinosus. The sequence continues at coordinate 743,131 of VZQC01015217.1, read as the reverse complement.
TCCATTCCCCTGGAACTGGGGTTCTCCTGGAATTGGAGTTACAGACGGTTCTCAGCCGCCATGTGGGTGCTGGGGATCAAACCCAGGTCCTCTGCAAGAACAGTTGGTGCTCTTAACCACTAGGCTATCTCTCCAGCCCCAATCATAGCCAGTCTTAACCAGGGTAAGACAAAATCTTAAAGTGGTTTTAATTTTCATTTCCTTAATTATTAGTGATGTTAAACACTTTTTTTTTATTCTTGTATGTGTATGAATGTACTGTCTGCATGTAGGTTTGTGCACCTGTGTCATGCAATGCCGAGGAGGTCAGAAGAGGATGTCGGATTCCCATGGAACTGGAGTCAAAGGTGGTTCTCAGCCGCTATGTGGGTGCTGGGGATCGAACCCGGGTCCTCTGCAAGAGCAGTCGGTGCTCTTAACCGCTAGGCCATCTCTCCAACCCTGAACACTTTTTAAGATGTTTCTCAGCTATCTTTACTTTTTTCATTTGTCAAGTCTGTTTAGCTCTTTACTCCATCTTTTGAGTGGGTCATTTGTTTTCTTGCTTCATTTTTTGAGTAGTTTATATACTCTGAATGTTAATCCTCTGTGAGATGTGTTGCTGGTGAAGTTGGGAGGTTTTTAATCATGGTTTCAATTTCCTTGTTTATTATTGGTCTGTTTAAGCTGTCGATCTCTTCCTGGTTAAGTTTGGGTGAATTCCATGATTTCAGATATTCATCCATTTCTCTTGGGTTTTCAAATTTAGTAGAGTATAGGTTTTTGAAATTTTCTTGTATAATTCTGTTGAAGATCTGGTCCATGCCATTATCTTGGGATTCTTCTCTTTCCTCTATATCTATGATGTGGAGGTTTGGTCTCTTCATGGTGTCCCACATTTCCTGATTATTCATTCCACTCATTTTGGTTTTTTTATAATTTTTCATAGTCTTTGCTTGAGCTCTCTGGTTCTTCCATGTTATCTTCTAGTCTTGATATTCTATTTTCTGCTTCATCCATTCTGTTACTGAGGCTTTCTCCCATCCTTTCCTGTTGACTGGATGTGTGTTCGATTTCCCTTTTTCATTTCATCCTGAGATTTCTTTAGTATTTCCACTTCCTTCCAGAGTTTGTCATTCTCTTCTTTTAGATCTTTAATTCGTTTGTCTCTGTCCTTTATCCTATCATCGTAGGATCTCTTCAGCTTTTCCATTTTCTTCCAAAGTTGGTAGTTTTCTCCCTTTAATTCTTTGATTTGTTCCTTGATTTCTTTGAGTATGTCTGTGATTTTTCTTTTAATATCAGTGTCCTGGGTTACCTCCAGGGAGATCTCCTACAGAGTCTCCTCCTGCAGCCCAGAAGCCCCACTCTGCGACAAGGCGGCTCTGTGGCAGCGCCCAGAGGCAACTGTAGCCATTCCTATACCGAGTATTTGAAAACACAATACTTCCAGTAGCTGATTTCCTCAGTTTAGTCATTCTCTATATCTTTACCACATAGGTAAAGCCAAAGATGAGAATTTGGAAGTCCCCTTAGGTATTGGAAACACTGAAACAAAATGGGTAAGACTGAGATAAGAGGCTCAAAGGCTCAGAGGAGAGGACTGTGGAAGGATGCCTAAAGGACGTCCGGACACTAGGTCCTACCAGCAAGCACCCTGGAAAGCCAAGTGACTTCCCACAACCCTGAAGAAACCAGGAAGTTCAATGTCTGTAGCTGCTGGTAGGACTGTGATACTAGACAGGGAGAGTGGGATATTAGAACTCCCTTTCTAATAGAGTCTTTTGTTTTGTTTTGTTTTGTGTTTTTTGTTTTGTTTTGTTTTGTTTTGTCTTTTTTGAAACAGGGTCTCCCTGTAGCTCTGGCTGTCCTGGTACTCACTATGTAGACCAGGCTAGCCTTGAACAAAGATCCACCTGCCTTTGCCTCCCAAATGCTAGAATTAAAGGCATTAGCCACCACGCCTGGCTAGGGGCTGTTCTTTCTTAGATCTTATTAGTTGTCTTCAACCTGAGGCCCTGGGGACATATGTGACCTAAGGTGGTTGTAAACCTGGCCCAACAACAAAATTATAAACTCACATGAGACATCATGAGAGATTTTTGTGACGTGTGTGTGTGACTTCATTGCATGATTCCAGAGTATGAACTTTGTAGAGGATAATGCCAAAAGGCTGGACCTTCCTGCTAGACCCTACGCTCCTTGACCATAGCAAAAACTCATCATCAGCCGGGCATGGTGGTGCATGCCTTTAATTCTAGCACTCAGGAGGCAGAGGCAGGTGGATCTTTGTGAGTTCAAGGCCAGTCTGGTCTACAGAGTGAGTTCCAGGACAGCTGGGGCTACAGGGAGACCCTGTCTTGAAAAAGACAAAAAAAATGGGGCTGGAGAGATGGCCTAGCGGTTAAGAGCGCCGACCGCTCTTACAGAGGACCCGGGTTCGATCCCCAGCTCCCACATGGCGGCTGAGAACCGTCTGAAGCTCCAATTCCAGGAGAACTCCAGTTCCAGGGGAATCTGAAACCCTCTTCTGAACTCCGTGGCGTTGCACGAGACGGGTGCACAGACTTGCATGCAGACAGTACATTCATACACATACAGAAATAAATAAAAATTTAAAAAAAAATAAAAAAAAGTGTACTTTTCACAAAATTTTGTTTTATATACATTAATAATAAAGAACTCTCCTTAGAGTAAAACTTAATTATGACCTGTCCCAGTACGGAATGCTATTTTTGTTTGAAGGAATAGAGAGAGACAAAGGAAGATAGTATACCTCCTAATCTACTCATGGAAATCTAGACCTTTCTTTTCACTGAAAACATGCACATGTGCCAACCTATAAATAAATGTGTTATCCGAACAGAATTTACTTGAGACTATTTGCACTGTCAGTCTTGCTTCCCGGTAAGTACTGAGAGAGAAAAAAAATGCTCTAAACAATGCCAATTCAACTGGATTTCCCTGATTTCCCCCATCTTTTTTCTTAGCCCATGGTCATTGTGAGTAATATCAGGTTGGGAAAATGGAGATGAGAAACAGTTTTGTGTGTGTGTGAGAGAGATAGAGATAAAGAAAATCACAGAATTATTCTAAAGCAGAATGTGAGAAGAAGAAACTGTGCAAAGGGCCTTGAGGACACAAACCATGGGAGGCACAGAGTAGGGTATGGAAACTGAGGAATAATCCATAATGCACAGAACCTGGGTGGACAGCATTCAGCTTGATGATAATATGTTTTCTGTGCTTTGCATCTTCCTCCACCAGGAAGTTTCAATTCTAAATAAGCCATGAAAATTGATCAATGCTATTTATGGCTATTGAAAAAAATATTCAAATTGCTAGATGGAAATATTATTCTTCCCATTTGTCCTCTTTGAATTATGTTCCACTTTAATTCAAATTTTTATTATTTATAAGTGTCCTAAAAAATTCACTACAATGGAACATCCTTTCTAAATTTATTTTCTGTCTTGATACATCAGTCACTAATTAGGCCCAATCACTAAGGATGAGAATCTTCTTAGTTCTTGGTGCTCTTTGGACTATTAACTGAGCTTGTGTTAGTGTTTCCTACTCGTGAACAAGAGCTACTGTAAATTTGCATCTAAAAATAAAAATCTACACATTAGAAAACTTCTTTTCCTTTTTCAGATCAAATAATGTTTATCTCTGATTCTAATCATCTGTCGATGTGATAATAAAGTTACACATAAAATACTTAGTACAAAGCATGATAATTTTTCATTACTCTGTCACTTATGATATTGAAATGCACAACTGAGTTGTTCCTAACATAAGTTCAATAAACACTGAATTATCCATACAAAATACTACTCCTTAATCATAGGCTAGCTCTGTATATTTGAAGAAATTCTATCACTTTATTTTAAAACAAGGTAAATATGTTTGTTTTTAGTAACAGTTATCAGTCTACTAATATTGAGTATTTATTGTAAGTATTCAATGTGGAAGACATCCATGCACAGTGGTATTAACTTTCTAAACCACTATATGAAAACCATATACCTAGTTTTAGGTTTTTCATTTCATCATGTCCAGGATGTACACTGACTTTCTGAAACCACTGCAGAGCTGTAAATAATGTATGAAATAAAAAATTCTTTCTTCATTGCCCAGAGAGTACTGTATTGCTTACTTACAGCATACACATTTATGCTAGACAAACAATAGAACAGACCACTAAATCTAAAAATCTCAAGTTAAAACCTTCCCAAGTGCAAAGCGAAAATACCATCTTGGATTCCAGAAGTCCCTCAAACAAACATTTTAAATCCTTAAAACGTTCCTATACGCCAGATTAAAAACCCTTAAACTTCAGAAAGGGCTGTTCTCTTGAGTAATTTGGTAAAAAAAAAAAGTTGAAAAAGGAATTAATTGGTTAATGTCATTCTACATAGATTCACTTACTTCTGCCTACTTGGTCTTATAAGACAGATTAGCAAAGGCTGATGAGAAGATGGTGAAGCAGAAACAAAGGCTATAATTGTGATACTATATTTCCTTTGCTTTTCCTGGGGTATTTGGGGATTTTGTGGAACATACTGTGGTCTGAGGATGGCATACAGGTGGAAGTTAAATGTAAGTACAATGGACATGAGAATAAGAGCAAGGGCATATAGTTATATTTAGCTTNTTTTTTTTTTATCTTTTTGAGACAGGGTTTTCCTGTAGCCCCAGCTGGCCTGGAACTCCCTATGTAGACCAGGCTGGCCTTGAAGTCACAGAAATCCAAGCTGCCTCTGCCTCCTGAGTGCTGGGATTAAAGGTGTGTGCCGCCATCCCGGCTTGGTCTCCAATTTTAAACTCTACTCTGCCGGGTGTGGTGGCGCACGCCTTTAATCCTAGCACTTGGGAGGCAGAGGCAGGCGGATCCCTGTGAGTTCAAAGCCAGCCTGGTCTACATATCGAGCTCCAGGCCAGCTGGGACTAAAGGGAGACTCTGTCTCAAAAAGACCAAAAAATAAATAAATAAACTCTACTCTGCCTTTCTTGCCCAAACTGCACATTTCCGTATCTTTCTGCTCCACTTGTTGCTTTCTTTCATGTAGACCTGGATAAGAAATACGAGCAGTAACTATTACACAACTTAAGTCCTATACTATTTTGAAATTTCTTCCACCAAACAAATTAGTTCATTACTTATGAATTGCACTTCATTTGGGCTGGAGATATGACTCAGTGGGTAAGAAACTAAGAGGACCTGAGTTCAAATTCCCAGAAACCACATTTTAAAAAAAAAGCAGAAATGGCCACACATGATGCATGCCTGTAACCCCTCTGACCTTCGAGGCATTTCACAACACAGGTACACCCTCTTCTGACCTACTCCACATTGCACAACACGGGTACACCAACCTACATGCAGTACACTCATACACATAATAAATTAATTAATTAAATGAAAAAACAAGAACTGACTTGAAGAGCAGTAATCTACTTACTGGGAAAGAAAATGTGATTAAGAAACAACTTTCCAATTATTTATTTATTTATTTATTTATTTATTTATTTATTTATTTTTATTTTGCGGTCTTTTCGAGACAGGGTCTCCCTGTAGCCCCAGCTGTCCTGGAACTCATTCTGTAGACGAGGCTGGCCTTGAACTCACAAAGATCCGCCTGCCTCTCCTCCCAAGTGCTAGGATTAAAGGTGTGCGACACCACGCCCAGCAACTTTCCATTTTTAAAAACAACATTCTGAAGGATACTCTAAATTATTTTCAGATTCTAAAGTGCAGTGTTAATGTAAGTACTGATATTCTTCATTGGATGATATATGCATAGCTAAAATAAATGTAAACAAGTTTGTAACTCCTTTCATGAAACAAAAACAATTGATTGTAAATAAGTTTCTTCTATTTGTTATTCTGATAACTGAAGAAAGAACTTGAACCTGAGTTATATGATTTCATTACAATTTTAGCTTTGACGCATGTCTTTAGAATGGGAATTCTAGTTTAAATTTGGCCCCCTTTTCTGTCAACCCCCAAATAAAATCTAAACAGTTATTTGAATAACAAGTATTCTTTTGTACCAGAGTTTCAGTTCTTTCATTGTAATGGTGATTTTTTTTTTTGTTTCTACACTGTTAGCTTTTATCAAGTAAAGGTAATTTAAATTTAAAAAAAAAATCGAAAGAAAAAAGAATGAATGTGTGGTTCAGCTGATGACCTGAGTTTGATTCTGAGGACCAACATGGTGGAAGGAGTAATCAAACTTCCACAAGTTGTGCTCCAATTTCCACAAGCGCACACATAATAATAAATGAATAAATAAATAAATTGAAAGAAAGGCAGGAAAGAAGGAAGGGAGAAAGGAGAAAGGAAGCAGAGAAGCAGGCAGAGAGAGAGAGAGAGAGAAAAGATAGACATTTGTTTCAAACCTGGATCATCTGTGAAAGGCTGTCTGGTACTCTCCAGTTTCAAGTCACAGAAGGCACATGGTATACTTTGTTTCTCCTTAACAATCAAATGATCCTGTGAAAGAAAGCTGCCTTGACTGTGGTGTCACTTTAAACTGTGGATGCAGGATTTATGAACACAGACCATTGCACTGAATCAGATAAAGTGACCCGCACAGAAGTGGAACTCTGTTCCTAGATTAACGTAGCCTGTGGAGTGGGAAAGCAGCTCTGCCTCCAATTAATAACACAGGAACAAGTTAGAGACTTAGGAAATGTAACTCCGTTTGGACACCTGTGAAACGACCCATTAGGCCTCTGCTGGATCAGCACAGGTGGATTGCGCACCAGTAAAGGTAATCTAAGAAGTAAGAACTTGCTTAATTATGGCACACTTCCATTAGACTCTATGAGTGCCTAAACAGCATGTGCAATTGTTTAGGTCTGCATCTGTTTATGGATGTTCTAAGAAAGTGGCATCCTGCCCTCACTGGGCAGCGGTGCCACACCTCCACAGAGAAAGACAGGCTTTGCTTTCAAAAGTCATTGAGAGGAGCTGGAGAGATGGCTCAGTGGTTAAGAGCACCAACTGCTCTTGCAGAAGACCCGGGTTCGATTCCCAGCACCCACATGGTGGCTAAGAACATATTTAACTCCAGTTCCAGGGGAATCTGACACCCTCTTCTGATTTCTGAAGCATTGCATGACACAGGTGCACAAACCTACATGCAGACAGTACACTCATACACATCAAAAGTCATTGAGAAGATTCTGCAAGAAGCTCAGAGCCTGGTGTAACAGCTCTAAGGAAAGATCCACTTGGCTGCTCTGCTCACAAATGGTCAAAAAGTGGTAGGTGGATCTCTGTGAGTTCAAGGCCATCCTGATCTACAGAGTGAGTTCCAGGCCAGCTGCGGCTACAGAGAGAACTTGTCTCAAAAACAGCCCCTCCCCAGAAAAAAAAAAGAAAAAAGTAAACTAATTGCCTAGACCTAAAAGTTCATGGTAGCATATAATCCCATTAGCACTGAGGAGGCCGCAGCCCACACAGACCCACAGGCCTCAAGGATCCCTCCATATTCTGCTCTGCCTCTGGTTGACAGATACTGCTTTAATGAACGTGGCCCTTGACTGAAAAAGTAAAAAAATATATAAAATAAAAATAAAAACTAGTAAAATCAAGAAAGTTAAAAATCTCTCCAGTTGCCAGGCACACCTTTAATCCTAGCACTCAGGAGGCAGAGGCAGGTGCATCTTTGAGAGTTCAAGGCAAGCCTGGTTTACAGCTGTGGCTATTTATTTATTTATTTATTGTCTCGAAAAGACAATAAATAAATAAATAAATAAATAAATAAATAAATAAATAAATGCAAAGCACTACTGAGTTACTTTAGAAAAAATCTCTGCAGTCATCTTCCAGGTCCGGCTAACAGACACGTTACAAAGTCAGACACGAAGTGCCGCCCAACGAGCCAGCAGAGCTACAAAACACCAGCACAACTCTCTCCACTGAGTCAGCACTTTCTCTCCATAGATCATGGACCGTCCTCTTCGAGTCTGTGTCAATGGTGGCTGGGTTTAATTGTCATCCTAACACAACCTAGGGTCACCTGGGAAGGGATTCTCAACAAAGGCCTGTCTAGATCAGGTAGTCCTGAGGACAGCTCTGCAAGGGACTGTCTTGGTTACCTTAATCGATGTGGGAAGACCCACCCTGACTGTGGGCAGCAATATTTCATGGGCATGTCAAGCAGTTTCAATCAGATAAATTATGAGGGACACACCAGTGGACAGACCAGCATTGCAGCTGAGTACGCAGTGCCCCCAAGCTTTTCCAGCACACAGGAAGATGGGCAGGGTGGGGTTAAGTATTGATTTAAAGTAAAAAAAAAAACCAAAACGTGAAATTCTGGCTAAAGAGATGGCTCAATGATTAAGAGATTGTATTGTTCTTCCAGAGGATCCAGATTCGGTTCCCAGCATTCACTAGGTGGTTAACAACTCATGAAACACTAGTTACAGTAGGTAGGGCTCCCCCTTCTGGCCTCCATGAATATTTCATGCATTTTTTTATGTGTATGAGTATACTGTCTGCGTGTAGGTTTGTGCACCCGTGTCGTGCAATGCCACGGAGGTCAGAAGAGGGTGTTGGATTCCCCTGGAACTGGAGTTAAAGATGGTTCCTAGCCGCCATGTGGGTTCTAAGAATCGAACCCAGGTCCTCTGCAACAGCAGTCAGTGCACTTAACCACTGAGCCATCTCTCCAGCCCCAAGAAATATTTAAGCACATATATATTTAACTCATTTTTAGTATGCTTTTTAAATTGACACAGTAACTGTACATATTTATGATCCCATAAATCAATGACTTGATTAACTTTTAACTTTTAATTTTTTTTTTTTTTTCCTTTTTGTGACAGAGTCTTCCCATAGCCCCAACTGGTCTGGAACTCACTATGTAGACAGGCTAGCCTTGAGCTCACATAGATTTCCTGCCTCTGCGTCCCAAGTCCTGGAATTAAAGGCATGAGCCACCATGCCCAGCATCTTTTTAATTTTATTTATTCATTTTTATTTTATGTGTATGAGTGCTATGCTTGCATGTATGCAAGTGAACCCATGTCATGCAGTGACATGGAGGACAGTCAGAGGACAGAATAGGGCATCAGATGCCCTGGACCTGGAGTTACAGATTGTTGTCAGCTGCCATGTGGGTGCTGGGATTTGAACCCGGGTGTTCTGCAAGAACAGCCAGTGCTCTTAACCACCAAGCCATCTCTCCAGCCCTTGATTTTTAAATTTAAAGCATAGATATTTCATCACCTTTGAAAACAATTAAGAGACTTCCCATAGGCAGGTAGCTAGGGATGTAGCCCAGTGGTAAAGCACTTGCCTAACATGTACAAGACCCTAGATCAATTCCCAGGAAAGAAAAGACAGGACAAACTGGATGTGGTAGTTCACCTCTTTAATCCCAGCACTCAGGAGGCACAGGCAAGTGGATCTCTGTGAGATCAAGTCCAGCCTGGTCTACACAGTGAATTCCAGGCCAGCTGGGGCTACAGCGAGACCCTGTCTCCAAAAGACAAAAAAAAAAAAAAAAAAAAAAAAAAGGAAAGAAAAAAGAAAAGAAAAAAGAAGGAAGGAAAAAAAAAACACAACAAACAAACAACAAAGAAGGAAAACAGCTGGGTATGGTGGCACATACCTTTAGTCCCAACACTCAGTGAGTCTGAGGCCAGCTTGGTCTACAAAGAGATTTCAGGTAAGCATTGTGAGATTCTGCCTAAAACAAACACACAAACCAAAAAAAAAAAAAACACAAAAAAGAAATCTACTCAAAACTCTTTATGATAAAAGCATTCAAAATGGGATATGGGTACACCTGACTATTTCATAACACACAGAATAGAACTTCCCTAATTAACTGTGTCCTTCTGCTCCCAATCACTGGTAATGATCCAGAGAGCTGGGACAATGACTCCTGCTAAGAGAATTGTGGGGAAAGTTCTAGGAGTTTGGAACTGAGAAAAAAAGAAAGCACAGCCAGTATTTGCTATACATGGAAATACACAGCATGGAAATTAATATGTACTTATACATGTACATATATATATATATATGTATAATATACCATGGATCCTTTGAAACATATATAAAAAAACACTTTAACAGATGATGTTAACTATTTCCTGTATTTCACATCTGGAAGCAGGGAGCCTCTAAGAGCTGAGGGCAGCTCCTGGCTGACCACCGGTGTGGTGGTTTGAATGAGAATCTCCCCCATAAGGTTCCATGTATTTGGACATTTTGCCCTAGTTGGTGCACTGTTTTGGAAGGTTTAAGAGGTGTGGCCTTGCTGGAGGAAGTGTGTCACTGGAGATGGGCCTTGAGAGTTCTTAAGCTTGGCCAGACATCCAGTTGCTCTCTGCTTCCTGTGCCTGCTTCAAGATGTGAGCATTCCTCTTTCTGCTCTGGGTACCTCTTGCCACTACATCTGCCCATCATGATGGACTCTGATTCCTCTGTAACTAAGATCAAACAAACTCTTCCTTTTTTTTGAGACAGGGCCTGCCTGTAGACCCAGCTGGACTTGATTTCACAGAGATCCACCTGCCTATGCCTCCTGAGTGCTAGGATTAAAGGCATTTGCCACCATGCCTGGCAACACTCTTCCTTTTTCTTTTTTTTTTAGAGATGACTGAGAAACATCTTTTTTTTAAACAATAAGTAATAAGTAGAATCCTTCATGTAAAAGCAATTTGCAAGCAGCTACACCCAACCCACACAGCCCAAGGCTCCCACCATCCAGCTGGAGGGGCTTGTATGTACAATCATATTGATCAAATAAGAATCCAGTCTATATTGCTGTAGTTTCACCATTCACCCCAATCGCAGCCCTTACACTCTACCATGCCCCCTCTTCCACAGATTGTTCCCTAGGCTTAGAAAAGGGGCACAGGTGGACAGGAAGCAAAACAGTCTACTTTCTCTGGAGCTGTCGTTTTGGACTCTGATCAGTTCAGGCTGTTTCCTTTCATGGGCTGACAGTTTGTCCAGGAATGACCTTTCAGTCCTACTAATGAAACACTCCTCCTTTCATAAGTTCCTTGGTCGTGGTGTTTTATCTCAGTGACAGTAAAGGAAGGAATACAGAAGTTGGTATCAGGAGTGGGATAGCGCTGTGACAGAATCTGACCATGTGGGTTTTGAGATATGTGGAAGACTTTGGAAGTTTGGACTAGAAAAGTGGTTGAATGGTGTATAAGCAGGGCTTAACAGGACATTCTAGTAGGATTCTGGAAGAAAGTCTGTTGACAGTAAGATAGTTCCAGGAGGTAATAAGGATGTAAGTAGCAACTGGGATGTTTTGGCAAAGAGTCTGGCTGTAGGGATGCACATTCTGCCAACTACCTGAAGACACTTAGAGCAGATTCTCTCCCAGTTCATGCCTCCTTTTTATTCTCCATTTAACAAAAGCATTAAAGCAAATTAAAGGTGCACTCCTGATCAAGTTCATTACTGCCTTGTGAGCCCATGTTGAAAACACTGCTTAAGTATGGCCAGGCTCCTGACAAAAAAATTATGAGCTGACTGGGCATGGCGGTGCACACCTTTAATCCTAACACTGGTAAAAAACAGGCAGGCAGACCTCTGTGAGTTTGAGGCCAGACTGCTCTATGTAATGAGTTCCAGACCAGTTAGAGCTACACACATGAAGGTGTGAGTGGCACATGCCTTTAATCTCAGCACTCAAGAGACAGAGGCAGGTGGAGCTCTGTGAGTTCAAAGCCTGCCTGGTCTACAGAGCAAGCTCCAGACCACCTGGGACTAAAGGAGAGAACTTGTCTCAAAAATACCAAAAAATAAAATAAAATAAAAAATAAGATAATGAATGCATGTGATTCTATACTGCCACACCAACTCCAGTGTCGTCTGTGTGAGCAATGACAAAAGTCATAATAGCAGACGGGAGATACGTGCCCTCTGAGGCTAAGCCCCCTGGAGGTCCCTGGCAGAGGCTCAGCTTTAGCTTCCAAGATCACGACACACTATAAAGATGTTATGCTTCCTGGGTATTGGGCTTTGCATATTGTCTTTTGATTCTTTTCCTGAGTACAGCATGACCTCAGTTCCAAAACAAAGGACAGTTAAATGTGTCTGGAACTAAATCAGGCGAACAGAAGCTTCCACCCACTAACATCTGATTTACACAACATGCATGGATATCTGTGAACCTAAGCAAAATCATACAGAGAAACATTATCTAAAGGCCCTTTTGTCCTAAAAGTCCCTACCAAGATATTATGAATGAAAAACATTACACTGAGTGATATCATAGGTCAGTTACAAATAACAAAAGTGTTTTTTCCAGACTTAATAAAAATAAAAGCTCAGTCCCTTAAGCAAGGAGCTACATCTGATAGAATTAGTAAAATAGAAATCTTAGTTATAAAATACAATACTTGGTCAGAGGCACGTGGCAGGCTTCTCCTTTAAGAAAAAACAGAACTAATTAAGAGCTCTCCCAGGCCATGGCTTGAATTAAACCCTAAAAGATAACAAGCGGCTTTGGGAGGACGGATAGATCGGGCCCAGAGAATGGAGAAGAAAAACCCAATTGAAACTCAAAGGAAAAAACTATCCATGGTCTGTGGTTTTATGACCACTGTTTGTTCACTGGAGATGTGCTAATCTTGAGCAAGTGCCATGTGTAAGTGCTTCTGGTTAGTGCTTCTGGTTAATGTTGTAAAACTTAAACTCTTTAGTAAAGGGCTTATTTGTTCCTGGGGATGTGCTAATCTTGATCTGTTTTCCTGACTGTAGTATATAATCAAATATGCTTGCTCTTAGTAAAACGCACAGATTCAAAAACCTTTGGTGTCATTCTATCTGTCATATCGCCGAACCTGTGCCCTCTCCTTTCCAAGACCCTGATTCCCGCAGTCAGAGGGAACCCCCGGCTGGGTCGGTCTGCGGCACTATACTATGAAGTCTGTCCTCACCTGTTATACAGCAATAGGGCCTGAGAGGACATGGTAAGCCAAGCTAAGGAGGAAAAGGAACAATTCGCTTCAGTGGGATCAGCACCCAAAGCTCCAAGTCCACAGGTTTTTTTTAAACCTCAATTAAACAAGTAGAATTAATGCTCCATTTAACAAAAGCATTAAAGCTAAAGTGGCGGTGACCACCTGTAATCCCAGCGACTTGGAGGAGGGGCAGAACAGCAGGAGCTCAAGGTCATCCTCAGCTACACAAGGAGTTTAAGGGCAGCCTGAGCTACCTGAGACCCAGTGGTGGGCAGAGGGAGAACTGAAGGAAAGTAAGGCCACAAACAATCTTTCAAAGGTTTATGGATGGCTATTTAACATAAAGAAAAATATGTACAATGCTAGAAGGCTCAGCTGAAAGCATTATCACCTAAGACACAATCCCTTACAGATACAGTTACAGGCAGCATCCAAAGAAAACAAAAGAATAGAAATGCACTCAAAGCTATCCACGGGAACCGAAACGAGAAGCCTGCAGTGCGGCATTCACTGTCAGGCTGAGCAGCGTTAGACAATGTGGTTTCGAGTTTTGTTTTGTTTTTTTATTTTATTTATTTATTTAATGTGTTTGAATGTACTGTCCTGCATGTAGGTTTGTGACCCGTGTGTGCAATGCCACGGAGGTCAGAAAGGGCGTCAGATTCCCCTGGAACTGTTCTCCTGGAATTTGGAGTTTATACGGTTCTCATGCCGCCATGTGGGTGCTGGGATCAAAAACCCGGGTCCTCTGCAAGAGCAGTTTGGTGCTCTTAACCACTAGGCCATCTCTCCAGCCCTTGTTTTTTTTTTTTGTTTGTTTGGTTGGGTTTTTTTTTTTTTTTTTGTCTTTTTGAGACAGGGTCTCCCTGTAGACCCCTGCTGGCCTGGAACTCACTATGTAGATCAGGCTGGCTGTGAACTCACAGAGATCTGCCTGTCTCTGCCTCCCGAGTGCTGGGATTAAAGGGCATGCACCACCATGTCTGGCTGCAAAGTTTTATTTGAGCTTTCAAGCATACAAAATGGGTTTCGTTTTGGCATTCTCACATATACATCACTGTACTTTGCTCCTATTTGCCACCCCACTTCTTTCCCTATCCCCCTCCTCCCCTAGCCTATTGTGGTGTGGGGCCTGCTATTCCATGATGGCTGAGCCATAAGTGAGCTGGCTTCACTCGATAACCTAGAAGGCCAGAAGGAGCTAAAGCCAGCTCCCACTCGCCTGGTGGACATTAGGCGCCTGCAGCCCATCCCCTGGGGAGGGTAACATGAGGTGTAGCATTCCCGTCACTTCCGCATGTGCACACACATACACATACACACCTCAGTCTCAGGAACCAAATGGTGCATCTGCCATAAAAGCCTAATCTCAGGAGACAAATGGAATTTGGCCATTGTAAAAAGTGCACGAAGACTTGCTTTTCTGTCCCACCCCCATTGTGCTGGATAGCTTTAGTGTCAACTTGACACACCTGGGTTGAGGGAGCCTCAATTGGGGAATTGGCTCCATTGGATTGGCCTGTGGCCACATCTGTGGAGTATTGTCTTGATCGTCGAGGAGTGTGGGAGGCCCCAGCCCACAATGAGTGGTGCCACCCTGGGCAGGTTGCTGTGTACTGTATAAGAAGGCAGGCTAAGCCGGGTGTGGTGGCGCACGCCTTTAATCCTAGCACTTGGGAGGCAGAGGCAGTTGGATCTTTGTGAGTTCAAGGCCAGCCTGGTCTACAGAGTTTCAGACAGCTGGGGCTACAGGGAGACCCTGTCTCAAAAAGACAAAAAAAAAAAAAAAGGCGGCAGGCTGGGCATGAGCCAGGGAAGCAAGCCAGTGAACAGCATTCCTCCATGGCCTGTGCTTCAGCTCCTGCCTCCAGGTTCCTGCCCTGTGTTCCTGCCTTGGGCTCCCTAAGTGATGAACTGTGACCCAGGAGATGTAAGCTGAATAAACCCTTTCCTCCCCAAGTTGGTGTCAGAGTGTTTTGTCACAGCAATGGAAAACAAACTAGAACACCCATCCTTGTTAAGAGCCCAACACAGCTACTATATAAGACCCTAAAACTCCTTCAACAAATGAGTTCTTTGGCCTTCTGCCAACTCCCAGATCTCTCTTTAACAATAACTTTTTTTTTCTATGTGTATGAATGTCTGTCTGCACGTAGGTGTCATGCAATGCCGTGGAGGTCAGAAGAGGGTGTCGGATTCCCCTGGAACTGGAGTTCTCCTGGAATTGGAGTTACAGATGGTTCTCAGCCACCATGTGGGCGCTGAGGATCAAACCTGGGTCCTCTGCAAGAGCAGTTGGTGCTCTTAACCGCTAGGCTATCTCTCCAGCCCCAGATCTCTTTTTATCTGCTGGGCTCACCTGTGCTCCAAAGCCGTACCTACTCCTTCCCTGTCCCAAGCCGGGATGCACAAGAGGTTGAGGCTGGTGACCAGTGAAGTTAGAACCCTGCACACCGAGGAAGCCCACATTGTGGGTCCCCTTCCTCTCTCAAATCATCTTCTCTCCCCTACTTTCATGTCCTGGGGGGTGGTGGTGGGGGTCAATAGATTCCAGGAAAAAATTATCACAGGAGAGAAAGCATGCAGTATTTTGTCTTTCCACCCACCTGCCTCCGCCTCCCCCCAATGGGGTCTGAAGAGTAGAGCTTGCAATGGAAACACCAGAGAAAAATTTACAAAGCTTCACTGTTGTAACAAAGTTACACTAAACAGACTTAGTGTTACTCATATTACCTGGTGTTACGTTTAAACTAAAATTTTAAAAGTATGTAAAACTGTTACCTTGTCTCCATTCGATTTATAAAGTCAGTGCATCTAGCTCTCCTTCCATGTAGCTTGAAGGAAGCTCAGAAGGACTTAGATTTTTCCCTACAGATTATGCAGAGGTTCCTCAAATTGTGTGTGTTTGTGTGTGTGTATACACATTTGCCACAGTGCACATGTGGAGATCAGAGGACAACTTTCCATTGTTAGTCCTTTCATTCCACTGTGGTTTCCAGGAGCAAAACTCAGGTTGTCAGATTTGCAAGGCAAGCACTTTTACCTGGTGAACCATCCAGCCGGCCCCTAAATTCCTTCCTTTATAAAGCACCCAACTTCCAGGTTGGTTTTACTTTTGGGGGATGGGGCGGTGTCTTTTTTTATTTTATTTATTTTTACATGTATGAATGTACTGTCTGCATGTAGGTTTGTGCACCTGTGTCATTCAATGCCACGGAGGTCAGAAGAGGGTGTCGGATTCCCCTGGAACTGGAGTTAAAGACAGTTCTCAGCCACCATGTCAGTGCTGGGGATCGAACCCAGGTCCTCTGCAAGAGCAGTTGGTGCTCTTAACTGCTAGGCCACCTCTCCAGCCCCCGGAGGGGGTGTCTTTTTTGAGACAGTGTCTCCCTTTAGTCCCAGCTATCCTGGAATTCACTATGTAGACCTAGCTGGTATTGAACTCACAGAATTCTGCCTCCTGAGAGATGTGATTAAAGGCACGCGCCACCACACTTAGGCCCTCCACCATTTCAAAAAATACTTGGTTTATGTTGTATGAGTGTAATGTCTTCATGTATGTAAGTGCACCCTTGTCATGCAATGCCTGAGGAGGTCAGACAAGGGTGTCAGATCTCCTGGAACTAGAGTTACAGGTGGTTGTTAGCCACCATGTGAGTGCTGGGAACTGAGCCCAGGTCCCCTGCAAGAGTAGCCAGTGCTCTTAACCGCTGAGCCATCTCTCCAGCCCCCTCCAGTATTTTGTTATAGAAATAGAAAATGGACTAAAACACTAAGAAACAAAGATTATTTATAAGTTTAAGAGTTTTTAATTCTAAGAATAAATAAAAAGTCCCAATTTCCAAATATCTGCCCCAAATGGAATGAATAATCAATCCCACCTTACTCATGGAAAATTAAAAAGAGGAAGAGGAAATAAAGGTTAATAACCATTCTCTTTCATAAGATTACAATACTGCTTTAATAACTCAATGTCACTGAATGGTATGAATAGGCAAGAGAAAATTAAGTGTCCATATTTGCCGAATATACAGTATAGGGCAATTATTTACCAGTTACACTGTTTAAGAATGGCTTGCTAGAACATTGAAAAAATGGAAGACTTCATCCTTGTCATAGACTGCCACTTCTGTGGAGCACTCTGTGCACATGACTGGGTGATAGATCTCTTCCACCTGTGTCTCTGCCTGCCCTGCAGGTTCTTCCTGGCTGGGCCTCATCTTCTTATAGCCCCGCCTCTTCTTCCTGTTTTCTGGAATTCTGTATCTTAGAACTTCCTCTTTGTTGACAGAACAATTCATCACAAACATTGCTCTGTACTGAGTCTTGTAGGATTCATGCCTAAAAGGAGAATGCAATGAAATCTGGATTTGCATTTTATTTTATAGTAGTAGTAGTAGTAGTAGTAGTAGTATTTTGGTCTTTTTTGAGTCAGGGTCTCTCTTTAGTCCTGGCTGGCCTGGAGCTAGCTAGCTATGTAGACCAGGCTGGCCTTGAACTCACAGAGATCCGCCTGCCTCTGCCTCTCAAGTGCTGGGATTAAAGGCATGTGCCACCACGGATTTGCATTTTAATAGTGGTCAATTTTAGATAAAATTTGAGAACACCAAAAACTTACTGAAGTATACAGCAAAAATACAGATATGAGAACCATAAATTTAAAGAAATTAAAAGGGTTCTTATAATAGGGAGAAACTTGTACTTTCTTAAAAAATATTTATTTTAGGGGCTGGAGAGATGGCCTAGCAGTTAAGAGCACCGACTGCTCTTGCAGAGGACCCGGGGTCGATCCCCAGCACCCACATGGCGGCTAAGAACCATCTGTAACTCCAATTCCAGGAGAACTCCAGTTCCGGGGGAATCCGACACCCTCTTCTGACCTCCGCAGCATTGCACGACACAGGTGCACAAACCTACATGCAGACAGTACACTCATACACATACAGAAATAAATAAAATTAAAAAAATATATATTTATTTTAGCTAGGCATGGTGGCGCACGCCTTTAGTCCTAGCACTTGGGAGGCAGAGGTAGGCGGATCTTTGTGAGTTCAAGGCCAGCCTGGTCTACAGAGTGAGTTCCAGGACAGCTGGGGCTATAGGGAGACCCAAAAAGACCAAAAAAAAATTTATTTTTATTTTATGTGTATAAGTGTTTTGCCTACGTATATGTAAGTACACCACATGCATGCAATCAATGCCTCAGAAGTGAACATCAGATCCCTTCGAACTGGAGATACAGACACTAGTTAGCCACCATGTGGGTCCTGAGAATTGAACCTGGGTCCTCTGAAAGAGCAGCTAGCGCTCTTAAGTGCCAAGCCATTTATCTAGCCCTTTATTTGTTTTTGAGACAGAGTTGCCAAGACTATAACCTACAATTCATAATCCTCCTGCCTCAGCCTCCCAAGTACTGAGACTACAGGTATACACTACCACTCCAAGTAGAGATACATTACAATTTTTTTTTCATGTGTATTGAGTGTTTTTACTGCCACATGGGTGCTGGGAATCAAATAAGAGCAGCCAGCACTCTCAACCGATGAGCCATCTCTCCAGCTCCCTAAATTTGGAGGAGGGGGGTATAGTATGTCAGTTCTCTTCTTCTACCATGTGGGTATTGGGGATGAAACTCAGTTGTCAGGATTTAAACGAAGTCTTGCAATATAGTCCAGACCAACCTTGAACTTGACATGTAGCTGGGGTTAGCCTGAAATGCAGGATCTTCCCTACCTCCCAATACTGGGATTATAGCCATGTGCCACTCTGTTCAGTTTAAACTTATTTGTTATTTTTATTTCATGTGTATGAGTGTATTGACTCCATGTACGTAAGTGCACCCACGTTGTGCAATGCCTGAGCAGGTCAGAAGGCACTAGATCCTCTGAAACTAGAGTTACAGATGATTGTAGGCCCCCATGTCGGTACTGGGAATCGAACCTCAGTCCTCTCAAAGAGCAGCCAGCACTCTTAACCACTAAGCCATCTCTCCAGCTTCCCCCTCCCCCCAACCCCCACCTTTTGGTCTTTTAGAAACAAGGACAGGATATCCCTATAACCCCAGATGGCCTGGAACTTGCTATGTAGACCAGTCTGGCCTTAAACTCACAGAGATCATCTGCCTCTGCCTCCCAAGTGTTGGGATTAAAGGCGTGTACTACCATGCCCAGCCCTCTAGTATTTTAAAACCACCCCCCCCATTTTTTTTTTTTAATCATGCCAGGAGTGGTTTGTGCATGCCTTTAATCTCAGCACTCGGGAGGCAGAGGCAGACAATTTCTGTGAGTTCAAGGATAGCCTGGTCTATATAGCCAGTTCCAAGCCAGCTGGAGCTATAGGGAGACCCTGTCTCAAAAAGACAAAAAATTAAAAACACAAACAAAACCCCCACATTTTAAAATTCCCATAGAAAAATATTTAATTATTTAACAATATTTAATTTCCAAAGATGGATCAACCCTAAGATAGAATGGGGGGTTATCAAAATGTAAATTACGGAGTGACATAATACCCAGACTCAAGGTGATTTACACTGCATTAAAACCAAAACACTAGGGCTGGAGAGATGGCCTAGTGGTTAAGAGCACCGACTGCTCTTGCAGAGGACCCGGGTTTGATCCCCATCACCCACATGGCAGCTGAGAACCATCTGTAACTCCAATTCCAGGAGAACTCCAGTTCCAGGGGAATCCAACACCCTCTTCTGACCTCCACGGCATTGCACGACACAGGTGCACAAACCTACATGCAGACAGTACATTCATACACCTAAAAAATAAATAAAATTTTGGGCTGGAGAGATAGCCTAGCTGTTAAGAGCACCGACTGCTCTTGCAGAGGACCCGGGTTCGATCCTCAGCACCCACATGGCAGCTAAGAACCGTCTGTAACTCCAATTCCAGGAGAACTCCAGCTCCAGGGGAATCCAAGACCCTCTTCTGACCTCCGCGGCATTGCACGACACGGGTGCACAGACCTACATGCAGACAGTACATTCATACACATACAAAAATAAATAATATTAAAAAAAATTTTTTTCTGAGGCAGGGTCTCATTCCATAGCCCAGAGTAGCCTTGAACTTGCAGCAAGGAGAGAAGCAACTTCCATAAGTTGTCCACTGACCTCTGTACACACACACACACACACTCTAAATGAAAAGTAAAAACAGCACTTGGGAGGCAGAAGCAGGCGGATCTTTGTGAGTTCAAGGCCAGCCTGGTCTACAGAGTGAGTTCCAGGACAGCTGGGGCTACAGGGAAACCCTGTCTCAAAAAGACCAAAAAAAAAAGAAAAGTAAAAACAGAGGTGAGGCACTGGGCATGGTTGCCCACGCCTTTAATCCTAGCACTTGGGAGGCAGACACTGGCAGATCTCTTGAGTTCAAGGCCAGTCTGGTCTACATAGTGAGTTCTAGGACAGCCAGAGCTACAGGGAGACCCTCTCAAAAAGACCCCCCCCCAAAAAAAAAAAAAAGAAAAAAAACTGAGCTGAGCATGTTGGTACACACCTTTAATCCCAGCACAAGCAAAAGCAAGCAGTTCTTTGTGAGTTCAAGGCCAGCCTGGTCTTGTTTCACTAAATCTCTAAGTAAGTAAATTCTTTTTTTTTTTTTGGTCTTTTGATTTTTTTTTTTTTTTTTTGCTTACAGATCTCCTGAGTCCTGTCCTGGAACTCCACTCTGTGGACCGCTGGCTTTGAACTCACAAAGATCCACCTGCCTCTGCCTCCCAAGGCGCTAGGATTAAAGGCGTGCGCCAGCGCCACCACGCCCGGCATAAGTAAGTAAATTCTATAAAAAACGTTCACTAGTAACTGGAGAGATGGCCTAGCGGTTAAGAGCCAACCGCTCTTACAGGAGGGACCCAGGTATCGTCCCCAAGCCCAACATGGCGGCCAAGACCCATCTGAAACTCAATTCCAGAGAACCCATATTCCAGGGGAAATCACCCGTCTTCTGGACCTCTGCGGCATTGCATGACCACGGGGTGAACAAACTTGCAATGCGGACAACATTCATGACACAGTACAGACAATAATAAAAAAAATTGTTAAAAAAATGTTCACTTTACCACATTGGAACCCTGCATTAACATAGAACACAATTTTCTACTATTAGATTGTGAAACTCTGTGTTACAGTGTAAACTGAAAAACTGACAGGCTGAAGAGATGGCTCAGCATGTTAAACCACTTGGCTGTTTCTGCGAGAGGACCTGGGATTTGATCCCATCACCCAGGTTTAGACTGCTGAGATATCAGCGCACTCAACAATACTCCAGTCGGTCAGAACTCGCAGTTTCCAGGGGATCTGACAACCCTCTTCGACCTCCTCGGGCACTGTGATAACACAAGTATACTTACCGCAAGGAATCAATACACTCATACACATAAAATAAAAATAATAAAGGCACTGCTTCTTTTTTTTTTTTTTTTTTTTTGTTTTTTTTTTGTTTTTTTTTTTTTGGTCTTTATGAGACAGGGTCTCCCTGTAGCCTCAGCTGTCCTGGAACTCACTCTGTAGACCAGGCTGGCCTTGAACTCACAAAGATCCACCTGCCTCTGCCTCCCAAGTGCTAGGATTAAAGGCGTGTGCCACCACGCCTGGCTGGCACATACCTTTAATCCCAGCACTTGGGAGGCGGAGGCAGAGGCAGGCGATCTCTGTGAGTTGAAGGCCAGCCTGGTCTACAGAGCAGTTCCAGAACAGCTGGGGTTACTGGGAGCCCCTATCTCAAAAAGACCAAAAAATAAAAATAATAACAACAATGACAATAATAAAGTATGAACTTGCACTGAGAAACAATGTCTGACAACGCTAATGTAACGCAATGGGCATGGCACAAATGACAAAGCACCACATGAAATTGTTTTTGGCTGTTTTTTTTGGGGGGGGAGGTATACCTGTGTATGTAGTGTGTTTACTCTTTATCCCTTACCTTTGACAATCAAGGCACAGTGTCGTCATACAGGCAGGGCAATTCAAGACAGCATCGCTATTTGGAACAGGCTGTTGTTTTTGTTGTGGCCTCTGCAACCCAAAACCATGATAACTAGAAAAGAAAAATAAATTGAAAAGGAAAAACACATTAATCAATCAAATCCTGATTTCTAATGCTACTGCCTAGGCAAAGGAGCCAGTACTCAAGAGAAATGTCTAATTCTAGGAATATGGTTTACAAGATGCTAAAGCAGCTTGCAGAGGTAGAAAGTCAAGAAATGCTCAAAATCCCTCAGTAAGGGCCATATCAAAGAGGAGA
The DNA here is from genome assembly GCA_009823505.1 of Rhizomys pruinosus. NCBI lineage: Eukaryota > Metazoa > Chordata > Mammalia > Rodentia > Spalacidae > Rhizomys > Rhizomys pruinosus. Next base: position 720,941 of record VZQC01015217.1, on the reverse strand, counting down.
AGAGCCACGTGAAAAAGCTTCCAATGGGGCTGGAGAGATGGCCTAGCGGTTAAGAGCGCCGACCACTCTTACAGAGGACCCAGGTTCGATCCCCAGCACCCACATGGCGGCCGAGAACTGTCTGAAACTCCAATTCCAGGAGAACTCCAGTTCCAGGGGAATCCAACACCCTCTTCTGACCTCCACGGCATTGCACAACGCGGGTGCACACACTTGCATGCAGACAGTACATTCATACACATACAGAAATAAAAAATTTAAAAAAAAATTAAAAAAAAAAAAAGAAAAAGCTTCCAATGGACAATAAATACCTGTGCTTCCGTGCTAACACAAATGACTAAGGAATGGGTTAGAGCAGGTAAACCTCCATACACAAGAACTCTCATTTACACAGATGCTGTCATCTCCAGGTGGCAGTGCATAACTCACCACTCAAGCCTAGGCCACAAACAGTGACTTTCTGTCAAGGTGTACAGTGAGTAGACAGGTGGAGGTGGTGGTCCATGCCAGCACCCCAGAGGCTGAGACAGGGAGATCCAGAGTTCAAGGCCACGCTGAGCTAAAACTCGAGATGCTGTCTCATAAAAACCAAACCAGACCAAACAAACTCCAAAAAAAACCATAAGATCAGTCTGATTGTGGGAAAAATCTCGAGTGATCTAATGCAAGGTACTCCTTCATACATCTGTCCAGGGCTCTTCAAAGTATTTAAGATACCAAAACTGGACTGGAGAGATGGCTCAACAGTTAAGAGCACTGACTTCTCTTGCAGAGGACCCAGGTTCAATTCCCAGCACCCATATGGCAGCCAAGAACCGTCTTTAGTGCCAGGTGTGGTGGCGCATGCCTTTAATCCTAGCACTTGGGAGGCAGAGGCAAGAGAATCTCTGTAGTTCAAGGCCAGCCTGGTCTACAGAGTGAGTTCCAGGCCAGCTGGAGCTACAGGGAGACCCCTTCTCGAAACAACAACAACAAAAAAAAGATACCAAAACTAAGGAAAGCCTAAGAAATTATTTTTAGGTTCATCATCAAGAACTGTACAGGCAAAGTGGTTCACAACTGTAAGACACCAAAACTAAGAAAGTCTAAGAAATTTTTTGTTTGTTTTTGGTCGAGATAGGGTCTCCCTTTAGTCCCAGCTGGCCGGGAACTATGTAGACTAGGCTGGCCTTGAACTCAACAGAGATCCGCCTGCCTCTGCCTCCCGAGTACTGGGATTAAAGGAGTGTACCACCATACCTGGACTAAGATGGTTCTTAGCCACCATGTGGACGCTGGGATTCAAACTGGGGTCCTCTGCAAGAGCAGTCAGTGCTCTTAACTGCTGAGTCATCTCTCTAGCCCCTAAGAAATTATTTTTAGGTTCATCGGCAAGAACTGAACAGGCAAAGTGGTCCACACCTGTAATCCTAGATAGAGCTACACAGTAAGATCCAGTTTAAAAAAAAGAAAAAAAAGCTATCCACACTGTCCAGCCAGGCTCCCCTAGGAACTGCCCTAGTGGTAGAACATGTGCTCACTCTGGCAAAGGAACCTGAGTTTTATCATGAACACTATAATAAAACAAAAACAAAGCTGGGCATGGTAGCGCACGCCTTTAATCCTAGCACTCAGGAGGCAGAGGCAGGCGGATCTTTGTGAGTTCAAGGCCAGCCTGGTCTACAGAGCAAGTTCCAGGACAGCTGGGGCTACAGGGAGACCCTGTCTCAAAAAGACCCAAAACACAAACAAACAAACAAACAAACAAAAACCTAGAGTGAGACATAAGACAAGAGTCTGCATTTGCATTTCTACCTCCCAGGCAATCTGAAGCCCAGCCAGACTGGGGAAGCACTGGCCCATGGTTTAACTCACCTAGCTTTCGGTGTTCTGACACATCAGCCCATATTATCTAAAGCAAATTTGAAAATGCTTGTATAGGGCTGGGCATGGTGGCGCACACCTTTGGTCCTAGCACTCAGGAGGCAGAGGCAGGAGGATCTCATGCATGAATGTATGATAGTGGGGATTGAACTCAGGGTAATGAACATGAGAGGTAAGTGCTCTGCTGTGAGCTAGTGCCAGCACCATGTTAAACTGCTTACGGAAATCATCAGACTATTTTCATGGTGGCTGAAGCACTGTACATTCCCACAAGCATTATACAAGAATTTTCTTTCTTTTTGGGGGGTATTTTTGAGACAGGGTCTCCCTTTTAGTCCCAGCTGGCCTGGAGTTCACTATGTAGACCAGGCTGGCCTTGAACTCACAGAGATCCACCTGCCTCTGCCAAGTGCTGGGATTAAAGGCGTGCGCCACCATACGCAGCTTATTATTTTTATACATATGAATGTTTTGCCTGCATATAAGTGCATCATGTGCATGCAATGCTTGCAGAGGCCAAAAGAGGGCATTCGGTCCCCTGGAACTGGAGTTACAGATGGTTGTTAGCTGCCGTGTGGGTGTTGGGAGTCAAACCCAGGTCCCCTGGGAGAACAGCCAGTGCTCTTAACTGCTGAGCCATCACCTCACCAGCCCCTCCAGAGTAAATTTTAAGATCCTGTCCAAAATAAAAAAAAAAAATTCTGACTGAAATTTGCTGGGTTTTTTTTTTTTTTTTTTTTTTTTTTTTTGAGATGGGGTCTCCCTTTAGTCCCAGCTGGCCTGGAGCTCACTCTGTAGACCAGGCTGGCCTTGAACTCACAGAGATCCGCCTCTGCCTCCCAAGTGCTAGGATTAAAGGCGTGCGCCACCACGCCCAGCTGCTGGTTATTTTCAAATGAACTATCAAGTTTTTTTCCTCAATTTTTTTTGATGTGTCTGTTATGAAAATCAAATACACATATAGTTAAGTATGAATGTAGTAAAAATCACTTTTCAACTTTTCTCTAGAGATTATAAATATTCAATTTAAATTCTTACCCCCTTCTCTGTGCATCAACCCAGGCCTGGTCTCTGTTATCTTTTTCAGGATCGTATAGTAGTTCATCATTTGTTGGAATCCTGTGCCGTTTCTTCTTTTTTTTCTTGGTCACCTGTGCTAATTTTTAAAAGGTTAAGCATATGGATAAGTATCATGCCTAATGTTTACATTACCTTCATATAAAATGAAGACTCTCCTGTTTCCCAAGCTATGTATTTATTCTATTTAGATCTAAGAAACTGAAATCAACAGCAAAAAAAAAAAAACCCCATGCTTTAAGCCACTCTTCAGCCTGCAATACTGGCACTCATGAAGCTGAGGCAGGTAGACTGCCGTGAGTTCAAGGCCAGCCTAGGCAACACTTCCATGTCAGCCTGGACTTACAGAGCAAACCTCTATCCCAAAAAAATAAAATAAAGTGATTCTTCAGAAAAGGGTCTTGCACTAAAATAAAGAAGGTAGAGGCGGCTAACTGCCTCTTAGCTAGAAATTGTCTCAAATGAGAACTCAGTCTCAAAAAAGCCACTTAGCCACTTAAGGGTCAGGACTTGCTTGAGAGGGAGAGGTGGGAAGTCACTTAATATGATCCCACTGCTTGAGAGAAAGAAGCAGAAGTATCTGGAGTTCAAGGTAATTCTTGGCTACATCATTTGAGGCCAGCCTAAGCTACA
>VZQC01015217.1:679198-717080 GCA_009823505.1 Rhizomys pruinosus | reverse complement strand
AAAAAAAAAAAAAAAAAAAAGGAGAGGGGGCTGGAAAGAGATGAATGCTAAATAAAATTTTTCTTTTTAATAAAATATTTCTTAAAAAGGCCGGGCATGGTGGTACATGCCTGTTATCCCAACACCTGGGAGGCAGAGGCAGGTGGATCTCTGTGAATTCAAGGCCAGCCTGGTCTACATAGTGATTTCCAGGACAGCTAGGGCTACAGGGAGACCCAGTCTCAATAAGACAAAAAATAAAAAATAAATATTTTTTTAAGTGAGGGAAGAAAATAAAAAATGAAAATAAAGTGAGGGAGATAAGCTGGCTCAGTGGGTAGACACCTGCCACAAAGCCTGACAAGCTGAGTCCAACTAGAGGCCACATGTGGAAGAAGAGAACTGATTCCCAACAAATACTTCTTTTTCTAATATTCTTTATTTTTATTTTTATGTGTATGAGTGTATTGCCTGCATGTGTGTAAGTGCACCCATATCTTGCATTGCCCACAGAGTCAGAAGAGGATGTTGGATTCCCCCCAACTGCAGTTACAGATGGTTGTTAACCGCTATGTGGGTGCTGGAAATGGAACCTGGGTCTTCTACAAGAGCAGACGGTCCTCTTAACCACTGAGCCATCTCTCCAGCCCTCCCTCCCAAATATAATTTCTTTAATGATTTTTTTCTGGGGGGAGACAGGGTCTCATGTAGCCTGAGATGGCCTCAACTAACCATGTGGCCTAGGATGATCCTGCACTTCTGATACTCCTGCCTCCACACGCCAAGTACGTGGATTAGAGGTGAGCACACTGCACCATTTATCCAATACTGGAGATTCAACCCAGGCCTGTGATCAGGCAAACAATTTACTAACAGAGCTACAGCCTCACCCCTATGAACTATTTTTAATGTTTAAGCACACCACAAATTCTCATGTTCTGAATCATCCCTATAATCTCAATTTGGGAAGCAGAAGCAAGAAAACTGTCATGAGTTTGAGGGACCCTGGGCTATATAGTGAATTCCAGTGTGAGACCCTCTCTCGTGTAAATAAGTAAATATTAAAATCAGAACAAATTTTGCTGGGCATGGTACTGCACGCCTTTAATCCCAGCACTCAGGAGGCAGAGGCAGGTGGAGCTCTGTGAAGTTCAAGGCCAGCCTGGTCTACACAGTGAGTCCCAGGACAGCTGAGGCTACAGAGAGACCCTGTCTCAAACAGACAACCCCCCCCCGAAAAAAAAATGAGAATAAAAATACTTCAAAAACAATCAGGAGCCGGGCGTGGTGGCGCACGCCTTTAATCCTAGCACTTGGGAGGCAGAGGCAGGCGGATCTTTGTGAGTTCAAGGCCAGCCTGGTCTACAGAGTGAGTTCCAGGACAGCTGGGGCTACAGGGAGACCCTGTCTCAAAAGGACAAAAAAAAAAAAAAAAAACCCTGTATTTCTAGGGTTTTGGCACAGACATCTACCTTTAACCATGCAATATGCTGTGGGGAGCAGGTGTGTTTTGTTTCAAGGGGCATTAGTGGGAAGAGGATAGCGCCTTCTAGAGGTAGGGGCAGAGTCAAAAGCTCTCTTCCCTTCCCAGTTATACCCAGTGCCAAGCTGTATCTGCACATGCCTGTGGTCCCAATTCTTCCTCTCCTTCACTCTACCTTACAGTACTTCACAGTTACAATGCACAGTGTAGCAACAGGAAAGCTACTTCTGGCAAGTCCTACTTTAGCAACCAGTATTCAGGGAAAGAATCCTTTACATAAAGACCTAAAAATTAAATATGTTAAAAAAATAAATGTTTTATTACTTACTACAATGAGATATGTCATTAAATCTGCCATCAAACTCTGAAACTATTTTTATAAGCTTGTGTTTTGTTTTTGTTTTTGGTCTTTTTGAGACAGGGTCTCCCTTTAGTCCCAGCTGGCCTGGAGCTCACTATGTAGACCAGGCTAGCCTTGAACTCACAGAAATCCTCCTGTTTCTGCCTCCTGAGTGCTGGAATTAAAGGAGTGCCCCACCATGCTCAGCAAGCTTGTGTTTTTTTATCTTTTAATAAAAACTACAGGGCTGGAAAGATTGCTCAGTGGTTGGAAGTGCCGACTGCTCTTGCAGAGGACCAGGGTTCGATTCCCAGCACCCACATGGCAGCTGAGAACTATCTTTGGGCCGGGCGTGGTGGCGCACGCCTTTGGTCCTAGCACTCGGGAGGCAGAGGCAGAGGCAGGCGGATCTCTGTGAATTCAGGGCCAGCCTGGTCTACAGAGTGCCAGGCCAGTTGGGGCTATACGGAGACCCTGTCTTAAAAACAAATAACTAAATAAGTAAATAAAATAAGAACTACAGGGGGCTGGAGAGATGGCCTAGCGGTTAAGAGTGCCGACCGCTCTTACAGAGGACCCGGGTTCGATCCCCAGCACCCACATGGCGGCCGAGAACCGTCTGAAACTCCAATTCCAGGAGAACTCCAGTTCCAGGGGAATCCGACACCCTCTTCTGACCTCCAAAGACAATGCATGAAACAGAAAGATTTGAAACGAATATTTTTAGTACTTTTGTTATTATTTAAAATATTTATTAAAAAAAAAGAAAATTATATTTAAAAAAAAGAACTACAAAAAGAAATTATACAAGTACTTATTCTAATACTATTTTTCCAACAACACATGACCCATCCTTTTAGTCATCAAAGAAAACTGCATCAGATTGCTGAATACAGTTTCAATTGGTATTTTCTCTTTTTTTTTTGGTCTTTTTTTTTGTGCCCCAGCTTTGTCCTGAGAACTCACTCTGTGTAGACCATGGCTTGCCTTGAACTCACAAGATCCTCCTACCTCTGCCTCTCTGAGTGTAGCGATATAAAAGGCACGGTGCAGCCACACGCGCCGGCTCAATTGGTTTTTTTCTTTTTTTTTTAATTTTATTTATTTTTGTATGTGTATGAATGTACTGTCTGCATGTAGTTTTGTGCACCCGTGTCGTGTGCAAAGTGCCGGCGGAGGTCAGGAAGAGGGTCTCGGATTCCCCTGGAACTGGGAGTTCGTCCTGGAATTGGAGTTACAGACGGTTGTTTTAGCTTGCCTATGTGGGTGCTGGGGATCGAACCCGGGTCCTTGCTGAACAGCGCAGTCGGTGTGCTCTTTAACGCAAGAGCGGTATCTCTCCACGCCCATATCCTCAATTGGTATTTTTATTATCGCCCTGGTCTACAGGACTGTGTATCCAGCTACTCAGGAGGCTGAGGACAGAAGATGACCTGGGCTACAGTGACTGCAAGGCCAGTCTGAGTAACTTAGCCAGACCCTGTTTCAAATTTCTAACGGGCTGGGTTTATAACTCAGTGGTAGAACATTTCCCTGGGTTTGCTCCACCAGTACCATAACACACAAGTATACCCAGGCACACACGTACAAAATGTTTCTTAAGCACCTAGGCTAAGTGTTATAGACCAAAAAAAGAACACAAAGAAGATTCTTGCCTTTACAGACCTACAAAAATATATATGAAAACAGACCCAAGAGTTACCTGTTCCCAGAGAGGATAATTTGTCCTCCATTGTTTTTATGGTGGAATTTAATTCAGCTTCCATTTCCTTTTCAAATTCATCTTCACTAGATGATTCACTTTCTCCAGTAAGACATTCTCGGATGAGTTTTCGTTTTTGGTCAGGAGTTCCATGTAAAAGCACATCCACTTCATCCTCAGAACTAACATACATTGAAAGCAGAAGGAACATGAATATTTTTTAAAAAATTAAAATCAGAGGCTGGCCCTTTAATCCCAGCACTCAGGCACTCAGGAGGCAGAGGCAGAGGCAGGTGGATCTCTGTAAATTCAAGGCCAGCCTAATCTACATAGTGAGTTCCAGGCCAGCTTGTGCTACAGGAGATGTTCCTCAATAAAATAAAAAAAAAAGAAAAAACAGAAGGAAGGATAAATCTAGGACTGGGGATATGGCTCAGTGGTAGACCAAGTACAAGGTCCAAGATCTGTTCTATAGCACCACAAAAAGTAAATAAAATAAACTTAAAACACACACACACACACACACACATATATATATATATAATTTTACTGCTCCACAGCAATTTAAATCTTTACAAAGTTATATTTGATATGACTATCATATTACATATGGCAGTGGTCACTTAATAGCTCAACTGATTCTTCCTATTTTCAAATATTTACTTTGTCTTATTTTGCTTTTGCTTTTTTTTTCCAGCCTTTTTGAGACAGGTTCTCCCTATACCCGCCCCCCAAAATCCACTTCCCCCTGTCTCCCCAGTACTGGGATTAAAGGCATGCACCACCAGTTTTGCTTCTCTTAAACAGTCTCACTATTATAGTTGCAAGTGGCCTAAAACTCACACTATAGACCAAACTGACCTCCCACTTGCAGCGATTCTCCTGCCTCAGCTTCCTGGATGCTGAGGTGGTAGGTGTAAGCCCCAGGACCAGTCCAGTAGACCTCTAGTGTCTATACAGCGTCTCCTCTTACCCACAGTCCTTTTTCCCCTCAACTCTTTGTATTAAAAATGAACACTTCCACCGGGCGTGGTGGCGCACGCCTTTAATCCTAGCACTCGGGAGGCAGAGGCAGGCGGATCTATGTAAGTTCAAGGCCAGCCTGGTCTACAGAGTGAGTTCCAGGACAGCTGGGGCTACAGGGAGACCCTGTCTCGAAAAGAAAAAAAAAACATTTCCACATAGGTAACTTTGTTTCTGTTGATTTTCTCAGGAAAAATGTCTAGATTTAGAAACCAACACCTTTAAATACTTATTTAAATAAAATATAATAATATACAGTAATTATATAAACACAAAATGTTAATAGTAATTAAATATTACAATTTAAAAGCACAGTACAACAGAAAACCATGAGAAGAAAATCACGTACAAGGACCCTCGCCCACCCCAGGAACTACACAATAAGCCTAAGTTCTAACCAGCTCTATCTCCAGCCCCAAGAAAATGTATTATATTCCAAATACTCCTCACAAATTTCTGTCAATTTATCTTGCCCTCTGTGATTGGTTCCCCATCAACAGAATTACAACAATTAGGTAAGAAACAAAGAGAAATAAAATGTTAACAACAATGAATGAGGCTGCAGCCAGCAAGATGGCTCAGCAGGTGAAGGTGCTTGTCATCAAGTCTGATGATATGAGTTCTATCCCCAGGACCGCGGGAAGGAGAGAGGCAACTCCCGAAAGCTGTCCTCTGACCTCCACACATGTGCTATGGCACACACACACAGCACACAATAACTGTGATTAAAATTCTTTTCATCAATTAAGTCAGTGGGGTTCTAAATCTAGCACTTTGGCAGGCAAGATCAACCTCAGCTACACAGCTGGCTCAAAGTCAGTCCTAGACTACATGAGACCCTGTCTCAAAAAAGGAAAAACTAGATGTCTAAGACATTTCTTTTTTAAAAGTTTTGTCTTTTTATTTATTTATTTATTTTTGAGATAGGTTCTCCCTATAAGCCCCAGCTGTCCTGGAACTCACTCTGTAGACCAGGCTGGCCTTGAACTCACAGAGATCTGCCCCTACCTCCCAAGTGCTGGGATTAAAGGTGTATACCAGCACACCCAGCTTAAAGATGGTTCTTAGCCGCCATGTGGGTGCTGGGAATCGAACCCAGATCCTCTGCAAAAGCAGTCAGCACTCTTAACCACTGAGCCATCTCTCCAGCCCAAGACATTTCTAATATTGTCTGTAGTTCATAAATAATCGTTGAGGGCTGGGGATGTAACTCGGTTGGTAGAATACTTGCCTAGAACGCACGAGACCCCGAGTTTGAACCCCAACACCATATAAAATAGATGTCCCAGTAAATGCCTAATAATCTGAGCACTTGAGTAGAACCAGGAGAAGCAGAAGTTTAGCAACAAAGGGAATTCTGGGCTAATCTGAGGTAAATGATATCCTGTATCAATAATAGTAGTAATAATAATAATATCTTTATGAGCTATTGAATTGTAACAGAATACCCCTGGACTTCTGACTTCAGTGTGTGTGCCCATGGTGCACATGTGGAGGTCAGAGGACAACCTAAAGTAATCGGATCTTTCCTTTCATCTTGTAGGATCTGGGGATTGAACACACATCTTCAGTCTTGGCAGCAAGCAAGTGCCTTTACCTGCTGAGCCATCTCACCACTTCCATTTTCTTTATTACTATTATTATTATTATTATTATTATTATTATTTGCTTATTTTTTGAGACAGGGTCTCACTGTAACCCTGGTTTCCTTGGAAATATGTAGACCAGGTTGGCCTCAAATTCACAGAGATCTGCCCACAGGCAAGCTGGTGTGATGCACACACCTGCAATCCCAGAACCAAGGCAAGAGGGCTGATATGAGTTTGAAGCTAGCCTGATCTACATCTGGGTTGTCCCAATGTCCCTATCAAAACTGTGATAATGCACTATACTTTATTTTGTTTAATTTATATACATAAGATACATGAATATGGAGGTTAAAGGACCACTTTTAGGAGTTGGTTGGTAGAGGCAGGGTCTCCTGCTTCTGCCACAGCATACTGCAGGCTAGCCCTCAAGCTTCTGCCACAGCGTACTGCAGGCTAGCCCTCAAGCTTCTGCCACAGCGTACTGCAGGCTAGCCCTCAAGCTTCTGCCACAGCATACTGCAGGCTAGCCCTCAAGCTTCTGACCACCTCCTTTCCTGTCTCCAGCTCCCAAGTGGTCATGGGCCTCTGGATTCAGCTGCACGCTAACACATTCAGCTTTCAGTATGGGTTCTGGATTGTACTTAGCCTTGCACAGGAAGTACTTTCACCAGCTGGGCCATCTTCCCTGCCCCTGCATGTACAATTTTCTATGTTAACATTGGGGGAAACTATGTAAAGGGTACCCATGATCTGTCTGCATTTCATACAAAGGCATCTGAATCTACAAATCTTCAAAATAATGGGTACAAAGTTGTTGGGCCTCATGTGGGTACTGGAATTGAACAGGTCCTCTGAAGAGCAGCCAGTGTGCTTAACTGCTAAGCCAGCTCCAGCCCCTCAAGTCTAAGTCTTTAGCACTGCTGGGACACAAAACATCCTGAACCCTGCCCTTTTTTTTTTTTTTAATTTTGTGTGTGTTTTGCCTGCATGTATATAAGCACATCATGTGTCTGCAATACCCACAGAGGCCAGTAGAGGACAATGAATCCCTGGAACTGGAGTTACAGGCTTTATTAGTGGGTGTGTGGGTGCTGGGAACAGAATTCAGACCTTCGGCAAGAGTATCCGCTGCTCTTAACTGCTGAGCCATGTCTCCAGACCTGACCCTGCACATTCTTGTTGAGTATGCCAAAAGGGGAAGGTTCTGACCGCTATTCAGCCAAGCCATTTCTCAGCACTGTGTTGGCAATGAGCAACCCTGAGGAATAAGATAATCTTTCCTTCCAAGACAGTAGACTTATTGCTACCTGCTATGAAAAAAGTAGGGCCGCTAAAATCAAGTGTTCTCAGCACAGTGCCCATACACTGAATGTGCAAAACCCATCTAAGCCGCGTGGAGGTAGGGTCAAGACCACCTTACAGATAAGCGTGAAAATCAAATCCTGACAGACATCTCTCTAATACCAATCTCTCTCTCTCTTTTTTTTTTTTATTGAAGGAACTGAGAACGATATTTTTTTTTATTTTATTTTATTTTTTATTTTCTATGTGTATGAATGTACTGTCTGCATGCAGGTCTGTGCACCCGTGTCGTGCAATGCCGCGGAGGTCAGAAGAGGGTGTCGGATTCCCCTGGAACTGGAGTTCTCCTGGANCCAGCCTGGTCTACAGAGTGAGTTGCAGGACAGCTGGGGCTACAGGGAGACTCTGTCCCAAAAAGACCAAAAAAAACAAAACAAAAAAAAAACAAAAACAAAATGGGGGCTGGAGAGATAGCCTAGCGGTTAAGAGCGCTGACTGCTCTTGCAGAGGATCCGGGTTCGATCCCCAGCACCCACATGGCGGCTAAGAACCGTCTGTAACTCCAATTCCAGAACTCCAGTTCCAGGGGAATCCGACGCCCTCTTCTGACCTCCGCGACATTGCACGACAAGGGTGCACAGACCTACATGCAGACAGTACATTCATACACATGCAAAAACAAATAAAATTTTTAAAAAATAAAAAAAAATAATAATAAGTACTGAGGGTGCTGGAGAGACGGTTCAGAGGTTACGTGTACTTGCTGCTCTTGCTGAGGACCGATGATTAAAGGCATTCGCCACCCCTCCTGGCTCGTGTGTGTGTTTTCACAGTTTTTTTTTGTTTGTTTTGTTTTGTTTTGTTTTTTGTCTTTTCGAGACAGGGTCTCCCTGTAGCCCCAGCTGTCCTGGAACTCACTCTGTAGACCAGGCTGGCCTTGAACTCACAAAGATCCACCTGTCTCTGCCTCCCGAGTGCTAGGATTAAAGCCGTGCCGTGCGCCCCCAGGCCCGGCTTTTCACAGCTTTTATATACAGTTACCTTACCAGAGAATTGTCACAGGATTGTAAGATTTTCTTTTTATTTATTTTGAGCATCTGTACACCTCATACAATGGTTCCTAAAATATTTTCTTAGATTGGGGCTGGAGAGATGGCTCAGAGGTTAGGAACACTGGCTGCTCTTGCAGAGGACCCAGGTTCAATTCCAGCACGACATGGGTACACTTACACACATGCAGGCAATACACATAAAATTTTAATGAAAAATTTTTTTTCTTAAATTATAGGGTGGGTGTAATTACCTGTAATCCTGTCACTCGGACAGCTGAGAGGAAGATCTCAAGGAAGCCAGTCTAGGCTACATGGTGAGACCGTCTTAATAATAATAATAATAATAGACAGCAAAACAGAACCCTGGGTTTCTCATGTGTAGTGGCACATGCCTTTAATCTCAGCACTTGGAAGGCAGAGGCAGACGGATCTCTGGAGGCCAGCCTGGTCTACATAGAGCATGCCGGGCTCCCCGAGGCTACAGGGAGATCTTGTCTCAAAAAAAAAGGGGGGGGGGGATGTGAGGGGATTGAGAGACACCGAGAGCACCACAAGTTTCCCCCAGGTAGGGTAAATCTCCCAGGTAGGGTAAATCCCCCCTTCCCAAAATTCCCAAGGAACTTAATCTGTCAGGTCATCTAGGACGATCACCATCTAAGATACACTACTATAAAGTAGACCTGTGGAAGACAAGTCACTTTGAAGATTTACCTCTGAGTGTGCCTGCTCACTACTCCCTCATTTCTATTAGCCTTGCAGGATGGTCCCTTCATGTTAAGCCCTGTCACCTTCACTAAAAGCTTAGGATATAGTCCCATACTTGTATTTCCAGAGCCGAAGCCGAGGATAACTGACTTGCCTCAGTCACACCGTCAGGAAACAGGAGGCGCAGGACTCGGTCTATCTTTTAAGATTTTACGCGTGGAGCCTCTGTGACTCCGGAGCATCCCTCTTCCCCGCACTGCTATCAGTCCTGGCTCCCAGGGGCTGCGCAACCCCAAGAACCCCGGGGCTCCCCTCCCCCGTCGCTGTGAACAGGGCCGACCGCGCAGGGAGCAGAGCCGGACGAGCCCAGCGCTGGGCGGGACCCGGGCGTACCTGCTCAGAGCCGGCTCCTCGTCGCTTGGCTCTTCCACCGCGTAGGGGTCGTAGTCATCCTGCAGCCGGTTCATGGCGACCTAGGGCTAACTACACTGTCCACAGACCGTCTGTTTACTCCGCGAGTAACTTCATAAATCCTCCGGAGCACTCCACTTCCGCCGAACTTCCGCGTTCTTCCTGCGCGCCTGCGCATACGCCCCGGCGGGACGCAAAGGACCGGAAAGGGGGCGGGCTCAGTCTCAGCCCTGTCCTGTTTTTGTAGATGGAAAAAGCAGCAGTCTTATTTTGCGTGTGTGGATTTTTTGGTTTGTTTTATGTAGTTTTTGAGTTGGTCTCACTGGCTCAGTCTAACCTGAAACTCCCCTTGTAGTCCAGGCTGGCCTCGCTCCTCTGGGGCGCTAAGATTCCTGTAGCGTGCCACCACCTCGCCTGATTCGGTTTCCTTGACCTTTTCCCCCTGAGCTTTAGGTTTAGCTAAATGTGCGTTGAAATAACACATAACACACGTACTCAGAAAAACCTATTCCGAAAACCAATTTCCTGCTAGCACTTAACTGAGGGAAAGAAGAAACTCTTAGAACTGTGTCCTAATGAGTTCTCAAGGACTGGCGGGACAGAACAGGCTGGACTTTGTTTTTGCCCAGAGCCTGTACCCGTCCCTGCGTGCCCCGGTGCAAGCCCCACCCACCGGTGGCCCCTTAGGGGGCGGAGTCTCTGGAAGAGGCCTGGACTCGCCTTCGGGGGGCGTCGTCACGAAGGCGTGGCGTATGCAGATGAAGACACGCGCGGAGGCTGCCGGTCTTGCTCATCTTGACCTTTCCCGCGCTAGTGGGCGATAACTAAAAGATGTGAAAGTTATTTCCTCGGCAATAAGGCTATAAAGGAAGGGAGCGTGAAGTTGAAAGAGCACCTTGAAAAGAACACCATGACACAGGAATGGGACAGCTGATATGGAGTGGGTGCAGGCGGGCATAGCAACTCATACTTACCTGGCAGGGGAGATACCATGATCACGAAGGTGGTTTTCCCAGGGCGAGGCTTATCCATTGCACTCCGGATGTGCTGACCCCTGCGATTTCCCCAAATGCGGGAAACTCGACTGCATAATTTGTGGTAGTGGGGGACTGCGTTCGCGCTCTCCCCTGTTTAAGTGGTTTAATGGAAGAACTGTGTATTTTGCGTTCTATTGTTTAAATGACTCATGCTATGAATAACAATATTGCCCTTGCGTTTATAAGACCTATTTGCGTATTGCCGAATTTTTTTTTTTTTTGGTCCCAGCTGGTCTGGCTGGCCTTGAACTCTCAGAAAGGCGTGACTCCTCGCAGGAAAATACTACTTTTAGCCAGCTGTCCCAGGCAGTCAAATCTCTGTGAGTTCCAGTTTGTAAACTGAAGCAGAAAAATTGCTAAGCGTTTCTATCTGTTCGAGTGCAAATTCTCACAACCAGGCGAAAATAATTCTAGGCGGTTCTCTTCTTTCCTAGGTCAGGTAGGATGTTCGTATGAATAGCAGCCTTATGGTGCTAAAAGTCGTTTGCACACTGTTAAACGGATCTGTACCCTCGAACACAATCTCTCTGCCTCCCTGGGATTAGACACATTATTTACTGTGACCCACCCAATGAATTCCATTAGGGTTGTTTACAGGTATGTGGGCACCTATCCCGCACATACTGCCTTCTAAATATACCCATAGATTTGTGTTGATATCAACTTTCTGGTCAAAGAAGCATCTCTGTGGTGTGTAGCAGTCTACATAACTGAATTCTGAGCTGTGGATGAATCTTCTATGCAAACACTTCACCTCCATACAGGCAGGCGGATCTTTGTGAGTTCAAGGCCAGCCTGGTCTACAGAGTGAGTTCCAGGACAGCTGGAGCTACAGGGAGACACTGTCTCAAAAACACCTAAATAAATAAATAAATAACAGGGAAAAAAGAGGACATGGAATTGGGAGAGTGAGTGGGGAGGTGGATGGATATGGTCAAAATATGTGCAGGAAGTTTCCAAACAACAAAAATGTTTTAAACGTAAAACATTGGGGGGGGGGGGCCCTGGAGAGATGGCCTGAGCGCCGACCGCTCTTGCAGAGGACCTGGGTTCGATCCCCAGCACCCACATGGCGGCTGAGAACCGTCTTTAACTCCAGTTCCACGGGAATCCGACACCCTCTTCTGACCTCAGCATTGCACGACACGGATTCACAGACCTGCATGCAGACAGTACATTCATACACATAAAAAATAAAAATAAATAAAATAAAACGGGAGGCAGAGGCAGGAGAATCTCTGGGAGTTCAAGGCCAGCTTGGTCTACATAGTTCCAGGCCAGCTGGGGCTACGAAGGGAGACCCTGTCTCAAAATAGATATATACCCCAAAATGTATGTCTAATGGTCAAAAGAGTGATTGTACCCCCCTCCCTGAAAAAAATGTCTCCCCAGGGCTGTGGTTTAAGAGCTCTTACAGAGGACTTGGGTTCAGTTCCCAGCACCCAGAACTGTCTGTAACTCGTTCCAGCAGATTCATGCCCTCTTCTGCCCTCTGAACACCAGACCTTCTCCAGGTTTCGTGCAGGTGATGGCTGCTGTGAGTTCAGGAGTGTGACTGGCATCCCATGTGCAGATAGCACTGGATTGCTCTTCCACCTCCCCCTGCTCTTACATTTACCTGATATTCCCTGAGCCTTGGAGCTAGGTGGAATGGGTGTTTGGTTGGGGGCATGGCACGGCACTCAACAACCACTGACTCTTAGCACTTTGACCAGTTCTGAATCTCTAGGTTAATGATCACCCAACAGAAGCTTCTGTGATCAAAGCACTATTTATTCTATGGCATATGCATAGTTATTTAGAAGGCAATTGAGTGCTGGGGATGGTGGTGCACGCCTTTAGTCCCAGCACTTGGGAGGGAGAGGAAGGAGGACTCTGTGAGTTCAAGGCCAGCCTGGTCTACATAGTGAGTTTGAGGAGCTGGGACTACAGGGACATCCTATCTCAAAGAAGAACTCTCAGTTTTAATATTCAAACAGTATATAGGCCCCTTTGTCAGGGCCTATATCCTGGCAGCTTCCCCCTAGCTCGTCAACCCCACCCAGTCTCAAAGGTCAGGGGCAGGGAGCTACATCTTCCATGTGCTCTTGGCATGTTATATCCCAAACACAGCCATTCACTGCTCTCTTCCCAGCCCTTCCTCTGCAATGTTTCCCAGGTTGCATATATACTAAGTGCACCTGTGTCATTGCAATACCAGTGGAGGCCAGAAGATGGCACTGGACCTGAAATTTTATTTTATTTTTTTTTTAATTTTTTATTTATTTCTGTATGTGTATGAATGTACTGTCTGCATGCAGGTTTGTGCACCCGTGTCGTGCAATGCCGCGGAGGTCAGAAGAAGGTGTCGGATTCCCCTGGAACTGGAGTTCTCCAGGAATTGGAGTTTTGGACGATTCTCGGCCGCCACGTGGGTGCTGGGGATCGAACCCGGGTCCTCTGCAAGAGCGGTCGGCGCTCCCAACCGCTAGGCCATCTCTCCAGCCCCTGGACCTGAAATTTTAAACAGAAAAACCTTCACTCTTAGGTCAAGGCTGCACATCTGATTCCAGACAGCCCAGACCTCTTCCCCCTGACCAACTGCACGGCCAACCTTGAAACATAGATGCCGCAGACTGGCCCACCGGGAATCGGGGTCTTAGTCGCGGGGAGCAGGGTCCCTTGGTAATCAGGAAAGCACAGGGTCGGCGATGGCGAAGCAGAAACAAGTCCAGAGGGGTCCGAGTCAGCTGCGATTTTACTGAGCAGTGATTTTATAGTACATTCAAGAGAAAACAGCAAGGAGGATTGGCAAACTTCCCAGAATGATTAGTCAGGTTTTACATTCTAATCAGTAATCATAGGTTACAGTTGATGGGTTACAGCATAACAGGTTACAGTTGATAAATCACAATACAATTTGTTTCAAAAGTAGATAATAATCATAAACCCACAAGCGTAGATCTAAAGTAAAACACCCTTTAAAGAAAAACTGGAAAACCATAGTTTTCTTTTGAAATTCTATTATCACTAAAGCAAGTCCTGTTCTATGAAGTTTTAGGCTATCAATTTTCCTTTTCTATTTTTTTCAAGGAATGGGTCTAGTTAAAGCCAAGATTTAGGCCTTTGTCTCAGAGGCTTGAAGCCGTTCCACCACTTGCTCAGGTTAATAGTTCTGCTTTTACTGTGAAGTTAATAAGCACAAAGAAAGCCTAGCCCTCAGCAATCCCTGCATAAAGCAAGGAGTGCTGAAGGGCCAGACACCCTCAGTGCCCATGTGAAATTTGAGATGTCCATCTATTACATTTTTCTGAGACAGGAGAGAAGGATCAAAAGACTCTTTTTATGTTATTTTTTCTTTAGGGAAATCTATAATTTACCTTTAATCTTTTTTTTTTTTTTTTTGACAGTTCTCAGCCTCCATGTGGGTGCTGGGGATTGAACCCAGGTCCTCTGCAAGAGCAGTCGGCGCTCTTAACCGCTAGGCCATCTCTCCAGCCCCAACCTTTAATCTTAATAATGTTTTTTGTCATACATGACCACCACTAGAATTTGTTTTACTCAGTAACAGTCATGTAAGATGAAAAACACCATTCCTATTTGTTTTATTTTGGGCTCTTTAACAATGCATTACTCTGTATTACTTTGTATTTGGTCTATGATATCACCTTATATTATGTTGTTTTTCCAATAGCCTTTGTTAGGGGAAAGGTCTCTTATACTTAACTTTTATTAAGATTTACAGAAAGTCCCTGCTTCACAAGTGGCCTGACACTCAAGGGAGGTATTTGGTTGTAATTGCCATCACTTGGAACATTTAGGTAACTTTATTTTTTATCTATAAGCCAGCCTCAAGGAAGGACTTTGTTGTACTCAAAAAATATCATGCCAAGCCCAACACCAGAAAAGCGTAACATCCTAGGAGAACATCAGGATCTCGGGGGTGATCTTAACCGAGCGTCCTGCCAGGGACCTCCAGGAGGTCAGGCCCCGTAGGACTTTGCTCCCCCGCCTGCCTTGAATATGACTTTCATATTGCTCACACAGGCGACACTGGAGTGGGTGTGGCACATAGACATAATTAACTGCTGGTTTTGGCTTCTTTTGCTTATACTGATTAAAGGAATCCTGACTTTTTTTGGGGGGAGGGGTCTTTTTGAGACAGGGTCACTCTGTAGACCAGGCTGGCCTTGAACTCACAAAGATGCATCCGCCAGCCTCTGCCTCCCAAGTGCTAGGATTAAAGGCGTGTGCCACCACGCCCGCCCCGCTACTACAATCTTTTTGTAAAGGACTCTACTGAGAGCTGTGCTGGATAGCTTGAGTTGTCAACTTGACACACCTAGGTCAAGCCTTAATTGGGGAATTTCTTCCATTTGACCGGCCTGTGGCCATATCTGTAGGGTATTTTCTTGATTGCTGAGTGATGTGGAGTCCTGTACCGTATAAGAAAGCAGGTTGCCAGGTGTTGTGGTGCACACTCTTAATCCTAATACTCAGGAGGCTGGAGAGATGGCCTAGCGGTTAAGAGCGCTAACTGCTCTTGCAGAGGACCTGGGTTCGATCCCCAGCACCCACATGGCGGCCGAGAACCGTCCGTAAAATACTAGTACTCAGGAGGCAGAGGCAGGCGGATCTCTGTGAGTTCAAGGCCAGCCTTGTCTATTGAGTGAGTTCCAGGCCAGCTGGGGCTACAGGGAGACCCCGTCTCAAAAAGACAGACAGACAAAAAGAAAGAAAGAAAGTGAGCTAGTGAGCAGCATTCCTTAAGAAAGAGTGAGCTAGTGAGCAACATTCCTTAAGAAAGAGAGAAAGAAAAGAAAGGAAGGAAGAAAGGAAGAGAGAGAAAGAAAGAAAAGAAAAGAAAAGAAAGAAAGAAAGAAAGAAAGAAAGAAAGAAAGAAAGAAAGAAAGAAAGAAAGAAAGAAAGAAAGAAAGAAGAAAGAAAAAAGAAAGAAAGAGTGAGCTAGTGAGCAGCATTCCTCCATGGCCTGTGCTTCAGCTCCTGCCTCCCAGTTCCTTGCCCTGAGTTCCTGCCTTGGGCTCCCTAAGTGATAAACTGTGACCAGGGAGATGTAAGCCAAATAAACCCTTTCTGCCCCAAGTGAGATTGGTTATAGTGTTTTGACACAGCAGTTGAGAGCAGACTAGAATGACCACCAACCATGTTATTTGCACAGGAATATGTCAACACGATGCTATCCATGTCTCAAGGGGGATTCCCAACACTGGTTGCACCTTTTCATGACTGTTCTTCGTGCCTGGCCTTACACATTTTCACCATTGCTGCATGAAGTTCATCCAAAATTGAACCAATACTGGAGAGATGGCTCAGCGGTTAAGAGCACCAACTGCTCTTGCAGAGGACCAGGGTTCGATTCCCAGCATCCACATGGCGGCTAAGAACCGTCTTTAACTCCAGTTCCAGGGGACTCCGACGCCCTCTTCTGACCTCCACGGTACTGCACGACATGGGTGCACTGACCTACATGCAGACAGTAAACTCATACACATAAAATAGTAAATAAAAAAATAATAGTTCAAGGCCAGCCTGGTCTACAGAGTGAATTCCAGGGCAGCTGGGGCTACAGGGAGACCTTGTCCCGAAAAGACCAAAAATAAATAAATAAATAAATATATTAACAAAATTGAAGCAATAGATGGAGTGATCATTGGGACTTTTGTTGCCTTTACCCAAGAAGAAGAAAAAAAAAAAACTGTGAGAAACAGGTGCTTGCAACTGGTAACTTGGTAGAGGCTATGTCGGCTGAACATCCACGGAGAGTGCCCAACTCTACTTTCCCTGATATTCTTTTAAACTGGTAAGGCTGTTGACTGTTAATAAAACCTGTATCTCAAAGGAACAGAAAACAGCCATTTTCCAATTGCTGGGCTCAATAGTAGAAATAGTGATTAACACGCAGAGACATTGGATTCTGTCTCCAGCACCAAGGAAATTTTACATCTATTGGTTTCTTTGGTTTTTTTTGGTCTTTTCGAAACAAGGTCTCCTTAGAGCCCCAACTGTCCTGGAACTCACTCTGTAGACCAGGATGGCCTTGAACTCAAAGACCTGCCTGCCTCTGCCTCCAAATGCCAGGATTAAAGGCGTGCGCCATCACGCCCAGCTCTATCTTTTGCTTCCCTAAGTAAAGCAGCATGTTACTATGTAACCTAGACTGACTTCCACAGCAGCAATCCTGTACCACTTAAATAGCTCAGGAGCATGACTCATCTCCGTTCTATCTTATCTATCAACACGTCAAACCAACTTCTAAAATTACAGAAGATGCATCAAAAAGCAAGCAAAGAAAATTGCATAACACGAACATACTAACATTTATACAAGAAAATCAGGGGAGAGCGCGAACGCAGTCCCCCACTACCACAAATTATGCAGTCGAGTTTCCCACATTTGGGGAAATCGCAGGGGTCAGCACATCCGGAGTGCAATGGATAAGCCTCGCCCTGGGAAAACCACCTTCGTGATCATGGTATCTCCCCTGCCAGGTAAGTATGAGTTGCTGTGCCCGCCTGCACATACTCCCTCCCTCCACCCTCATTTTAAACTCACGGTCACCAACGTCGCGCCGGCTCTTCACCCTCAATCCTCGGGGGACCCTCATTCTCTAGTCGCTTCATCACGAAAATCATACCACCTCACGCACATAGACACGCGGGGCACGGCAGCCCGAGATGCGTGCGACCGGCAGCCTGTGCGCGGACATCATCTGCATACGACACGCCCTCGCCTTGACGTCCCCGACACAGGCGCCCGCCCCTGTTCCCAGTGCTCCGGCCGCTAGGGTGCGCCGCCCGCGACCAGTCCCTTGAAGGAAGGGTGGCCGCAGACCCAGCCTTCTGCCCGCACCCACCGCCTTTTGACGCCCACCGCGGGGACGCGGGTGGGACCCCGTTTGCGTCCACCTCCCGGAAAAATCCAGAGAACAGAAGAAAGGTTAAGGGGCTATTTAATGAAACTGAAGTCCAAGAGAACAAAGTATTTCATGTAAGACGGAACAAGGACAGGGGAAGGTGAGGAGAGGGTGTGCAAATTAGTGTTGAGGAAGCGGCCTGTTTAGGCTGCGGCCTGGTCAGGGGACTTAAGTTTCAAAGTCTGGATCCCAAAGAGAAGCAGCGCCTGGCTTTTATATAGGCGGTGGGTTTCAATGAGAAGGAAACTTAAATACAGCCTCAAAATTAGGCATATTACTACAAACTTAGACAGAAAACAAATGTTTAAAAAAATCCTTTGTCTGAAAATCATTACAGAAGTCTCCACCTGAGACAAACAGGATTGAGGAAGTTTCATCTGGACACAAAGCCTGTGGTTCTAGCCAGCTGTGTTAGCGTTCTAACCACAAGCTTGTCAGCTGAAATTTGCTGACAGAGACAAAGGGAGAAAACAAGGATTAAAATCCACATTTCCTGGCCAGACGTGGTGGCACATGCCTTTAATCCCAGAGGCAGGCGGATCTCTGTGAGTTCAAGGTCAGCCTGGTCTACAGAGTGAGTTCCAGTACAGCTGGGGCTACAGGGAGACCCTGTCTCGAAAATACAAACAAACAAACAAACAAACAAACAAAAATTCCACATTTCCCTTAAATATTTCACTTAGTTACATCATTAGTACTGCCACTATGAATATGCGTTTGGAAGTTTCTCAAAAAATTTAAAATAGAGCTACCATATGATCCAATGTTATCACTCTTAGACATATGCGCTTAGAACTCCATATCTTTGTAGAGATCTAGTCATAAAGCAAGGAGACAGCACCAACCTAGTTGTCCATCAACAGATGGATAATGAAAATTTGATACAGAATAGAATATTAATCAGCTCTAAAGAGAAATGAAGTTTTAAAATGTACAGCGAGTCCGGCTCTGGGAAGGGTAGTGCTTTGCATGTGTTACTTGCTGAGATCCTGGGTCTCCTTTTCCGCTGGCGAACTTGTCCGAAGGAGTCGTCATGGTCCAAGGATGAAGCCGAGAAGAAATAAAAAGCAGGTCCCAAGCTTCCGCAAGTTGATAAAAACTAGTAAAGGCAAACTTGAAAACAAACTAAAAAATAAGCACTTTAAACAATAAAGCACTATCAAGAAGTACCGAAAAGAACAGAGGAAACTAAGGCAAGCAGTAAAAGATGCTATGTCTAAGAAACCCATTCCACTGGAGGACCCAAAGCACAAAAGATCAGCTAAAAAGATCGAGAGGAAGACTAAGAGGAAGAAGGAGCCCTTCCTTTAGATATGATGGATGAGGATGACTTACAGTTAATGAAAGATTTAGGACAAAGAACATCTTTTCTCACAAGATATCTTTCTTCTAGCGAGCCAGTTCTTGCCAAGAAATGAGAACATGAGAGTGTAATAGATAAATATGAAAAAATACCAAGGACTCTGCAAATTGCACCGAGAAGGAGCTGATTCATTTGCTTCCTATCAAGGATAAAAGTGGTATAATCCCACAGACTAGGGAGAAACCAGTTACTGACACTAAAGATGAAGAAGATCAAGAAGAAGAGATGGAACTTGAGGAAGATATTGTTGAAAATCCCATTCAGGTGCTGGAGAGATGGCCTAGCGGTTAAGAGCACCAACTGCTCTTGCAGAGGACCCGGCTTCAATCCCCAGCGCCCACATGGCAGCTGAGAACTGTCTGTAACTCCAATTCGAGGAGAACTCCAGTTCCAGGGGAATTCGACGCCCTCTTCTGACCTCCGAGGCATTGCACGACACGGGTGCACAAACCTACATGCAGACAATACATTCATACACATAAATAAATAAATTACATTAAAAAAAAGAAAATCCCATTCAAGGGCTCACACTGGAATAGCTTTTGATTGAAAGAAGGAAAAAACTACAGGAAAAGAAAATGCAAATTGCAGCCATATTATCAGATCCGGAAAGTAATATAAAAAAACTGAAAGAATTGCGTTCCATGCTGATGGAACAGGATCCTGACGTGGCTGTTACTATCTGAATTTGGTGGTACTTTCGTTAATGGAAGTATTTACGGACATCACACCTTCTTACAAAACCCGGCCCCCATGGGGCTGGAGAGATGGCCTTAGGACCCGGGTTCGATCCCCAGCACCCACGTCTCGGCTGAGAACCATCTGTAACTCCAATTCCAGGAGAACTCCAGTTCCAGGGGAATCCAACACCCTCTTCTGACCTCCGAGGCATTGCACGACACGGGTGCACAAACCTACATGCAGACAGTACATTCATACACATACAAAAATACAAAAATAAATAAAAATATTTTTAAAAACAACCAAAACAGAAAAAAAAAAATCTGGCCCCTGACCGAAGCAGAAAAATATACCAAGATCCGTTAAAAAAACCCAGAAGTTAAGAGAATCTGAAGAAGGCCTGGTTAGCCAATACAAATTTTATTTGGAAAATCTGGAGCAAATGGTTAAGACTAGAAACAAAAGGAAGCTGAAGAAAAGTAATGTAGTATCCTTAAAGACACACAAAGGCCTGGCGGAAGTGGCTGTGAAGAGCCAGTGCGAGCTGTTGGTGGCCCTGCCTCATTTTAACTTTCACAACAACATCATTGTATTGATTGTCCCTCTAATGAATGATGTGTCAAAATCTATGTCAGAAATGTGTTGTGAGGCAGTAAAGAAACTATTTAAGCTGGGCGTGGTGGCGCACGCCTTTAATCCTAGCACTTGGGAGGCAGAGGCAGGCGGATCTTTGTAAGTTCAAGGCCAGCCTGGTCTACAGAGTGAGTTCAGGACAGCTGGGG
This sequence comes from Rhizomys pruinosus, assembly GCA_009823505.1. NCBI lineage: Eukaryota > Metazoa > Chordata > Mammalia > Rodentia > Spalacidae > Rhizomys > Rhizomys pruinosus. The sequence goes on along the minus strand of VZQC01015217.1, from coordinate 696,718 downwards.
CTACAGGGAGACCCTGTCTCGAAAAGACAAAAAAAAAAAAAAAAAAAGAAACTATTTAAACAAGATAAATTAGGCCAAGCTTCTCTTGGTGTCATTAAAGTGATTTCTGGTTTTGTGAAGGGCAGAAATTATGAAGTTAGGCCAGAGATGTTAAAAATATTTTTATAAAAAAATTAAAAAAAATTTTTATGCCTGCGAATCAAAGAAGTAGAAGTGAAGAAAAAAGATACAGAGGACGGGGCTGGAGAGATGGCCTAGCGGTTAAGAGCGCCGACCGCTCTTGCAGAGGACCCAGGTTCGATCCCCAGCACCCACATGGCGGCCAAGAACCGTCTGAAACTCCAATTCCAGGAGAACTCCAGTTCCAGGGGAATCCGACACCCTCTTCTGACCTCCACGGCATTGCACGACACGGGTGCACAGACTTGCATGCAGACAGTACATTCATACACATGCAGAAGTAAATTTTAAAAAATTAAGATAAAAAAGATACAGAGGACATTAATAAGCCAAAAAAGTTCATGACTTTCAAGGAAAAGAGAAAAACACTATCAAGAATGCAAAGAAAGTGTAATAAAGCAGAAGAGAAACTAGAGTAAGAACTTCAGGAGGCAGAAGCTTTGGAGAATACTGAAAAAAAGCTTAAACTGCACACAGAGACTCTGAATATTGTGTTTGTAACTTACTTCAGAATATTGAAGGCCCAGCGGTCACCTCTTCTACCAGCAGTTCTTGAAGGTTTTGCCAAGTTTCCTCATCTTATAAATGTGGAGTTTTGTTGATGATTTAGTAGTTCTTCATACCCTTATTGTGTCTGGTGACTTAAGCTATCAAGAAAGTCTTCACTGTGTCCAAACTGCTTTTCATATTCCTTATGGACAAGGTGATGTTCTAAATATCAATCCAATGAAATTCTATACACATCTCTAAAAATACTGTTCAGATTACATGCAGGTGCCACCAATGAAGGTATTGAGATCATGCTTCAGTGCCTTGATGTCATGCTAACCAAGCGCAGAAAGCAGGTTTCTCATCAACGAGCCCTTGCCTTCATCAAGCGCCTTTGTACGCTTGCCCTGCAGGTTCTTTCAAATTCAAGCATTGGCATTTTAGCTAATACCAGAATATTAATGCATACTTTTCCAAGGACAGATCTGTTGCTTGATAATGAATCTCAGGGAAGTGGAGATTTCCTCCCTGAACTTGATGAGCCCGAGTATTGCAGCACAGGACACTGCTCTCTGGGAGACATTACCACCCGATAGTGCAGAGATTTGCAGCTCACCTGACGGCTGGACTTTCTGAAGGCTCTGAAGCTCTCAGACCTGAGTTGAGCCGAAGGTCCACAGTGGAACATTTCGAGAACTACAGCATGGCAGCAATGACATTCAACCTCCTGCTGAACCTTCAAACTCCAAAAAGAAGGATAAAGTTCTACAAGGGGATTCATTTTTTTTTAACATTTTTTTATTAATTTTTATTTATTTCTGTATGTGTTTTGAATGTACTGTCTGCATGCAAGTCTGTGCACCCGTGTCGTGCAATGCCGCGGAGGTCAGAAGAGGGTCTCGGATTCCCCTGGAACTGGAGTTCTCCTGGAGTTGGAGTTTCAGACGGTTCTCGGCCGCCATGTGGGTGCTGGGGATCGAACCCGGGTCCTCTGTAAGAGCGGTCGGCGCTCTTAACCGCTAGGCCATCTCTCCAGCCCTGTCCCTGGTAGCCCCAGCTGACCTGGAATCACTCTGTAGACCAGGCTGGCCTTGAACTCACAAAGATCCACCTGCCTCTGCCTCCCGAGTGCTAGGATTAAAGGCGTGCGCCACACGCCCCGGCTACGAGATGTTTTCAAACATTTAGTAAAATCTATGGGTGTCTCAGTAGCAACTTCATTGCAGTATTTTTTGATTGGTTTATTTAAATCTTCATTTAAAAATGAATCCCTGGGGCTGGAGAGATGGCCTAGCGGTTAAGAGCGCCAACCGCCTTACAGAGGACCCGGGTTCGATCCCCAGCCCCACATGGCGGCCGAGAACCGACTGAAACTCCAACTCCAGGAGAACCCAGTTCCAGGGGAATCCGAGACCCTCTTCTGACCCTCCGCGGCATGCACGACACGGGTGCACAGACTTGCATGCAGACAGTACATTCAAACACACATACAGAAATAAATAAAATTAATAAAAAAAAAAAATGTTAAAAAAAATGAATCCCCTTGTAGAACTTTATCCTTCTTTTTGGAGTTTGAAGGTTCAGCAGGAGGTTGAATGTCATTGCTGCCATGCTGTAGTTCTCGAAATGTTCCACTGTGGACCTTCGGCTCAACTCAGGTCTGAGAGCTTCAGAGCCTTCAGAAAGTCCAGCCGTCAGGTGAGCTGCAAATCTCTGCACTATCGGGTGGTAATGTCTCCCAGAGAGCAGTGTCCTGTGCTGCAATACTCGGGCTCATCAAGTTCAGGGAGGAAATCTCCACTTCCCTGAGATTCATTATCAAGCAACAGATCTGTCCTTGGAAAAGTATGCATTAATATTCTGGTAATAGCTAAAATGCCAATGCTTGAATTTGAAAGAACCTGCAGGGCAAGCGTACAAAGGCGCTTGATGAAGGCAAGGGCTCGTTGATGAGAAACCTGCTTTCTGCGCTTGGTTAGCATGACATCAAGGCACTGAAGCATGATCTCAATACCTTCATTGGTGGCACCTGCATGTAATCTGAACAGTATTTTTAGAGATGTGTATAGAATTTCATTGGATTGATATTTAGAACATCACCTTGTCCAAAAGGAATATGAAAAGCAGTTTGGACACAGTGAAGACTTTCTTGATAGCTTAAGTCACCAGACACAATAAGGGTATGAAGAACTACTAAATCATCAACAAAACTCCACATTTATAAGATGAGGAAACTTGGCAAAACCTTCAAGAACTGCTGGTAGAAGAGGTGACCGCTGGGCCTTCAATATTCTGAAGTAAGTTACAAACACATATTCAGGTCTCTGTGTGCAGTTTAAGCTTTTTTTTCAGTATTCTCCAAAGCTTCTGCCTCCTGAAGTTCTTACTCTAGTTTCTCTTCTGCTTTATTACACTTTCTTTGCATTCTTGATAGTGTTTTTCTCTTTTCCTTGAAAGTCATGAACTTTTTTGGCTTATTAATGTCCTCATGTATCTTTTTATCTTAATTTTTTAAATTACTTGCCTGCATGTGTAATGAAGTACTGTCTGCATGCACAGNCTGTCTCGAAAAGACCAAAAAAAAAAAAAAGAAGACATCTCGAGCCGGGCTTGGTGGTGCATGCCTTTAATCCGAGCACTTGGGAGGCAGAGGCAGGCAGATCTTTGTGAGTTCAAGGCCAGCCTGGTCTATGGAGTGAGTTCCAGGACAGCTGGGGCTACAGAGAGACCCTGTCTCAAAAAGACCAAAAAAAAAGAAAAAAGAAAATATCTCTACGGTGGTAAAGATGAAGAGTCAGTGTACTGTCTTAACATGCATTCGTGTGTTTGTTCATGCTCACATGCATGCAGAGATACAAATGTGATGTGTTAACCTGCGCCTTCCTGTCGTCCAGGCTGGCCTGGAACTCACTGTGTAGCCCAGCATGCTCTCGAGCTCATGGTCCTCCTGCTTTCCAAGTGCCGGGAGTACAGCTGTGTCCCCTGGCCTGGCCTCACCAAAGACTGTTAGGTTATAACTAAAGATACACATTTTTTTTATTTGTATGAATGTACTGTCTGCATGTAGGTTGGTGACCCATCCCACGGGTCAGTCAACGGGGTCCTGGAAGAGAAGGAGTGAGGGGAAGGGGCAAGAGACACAAGACAGGTTCTGATCAAGTCTCGTTTATTGTAGGAACACATGTAGAATATAAAGTGTAGGAAATGAGGAAGCATTGCTAAAACCACAGGTACCTCAGTGCTTACATATTGGAAAGAATGTGCAGATACAGATCTTTACTTAGTAGGTGAACATTTGCATTAACATCTTTACTTAGTAGGTGAACATCTTTACTAGGTGAACATTTGCAACACCTCCTGTGATAAGTTACTCAATGGACTGCAACCTCCTCGTGATTATGTCAGTGCTGGGAAGCTGCTAGTGGAAAATTACTAGGTGGCTAAACTTGTCCGAGAGCCCCACAGGTTGGTGCACCCGTGTCATGCAATGCCACAGAGGTCAGAAGAGGGCGCTGGATTCCCCTGGAACTAGAGTCAAAAACAGCTCTCAGCTGCCATGTGGGTGCTGGGAATAGAACCCGGGTCCTCTACAAGAGCAGTCAGTGCTCTTAACCGCTAGGCCATCTCTCCAGCCCCAAGATACACATTTTTAAAGTTTTAAATGATGATGGCATCATCATTTAAAAAGAAACATCCAGGGGCTGGAGAGATAGCCTAGCGGTTAAGAGCACCGACCGCTCTTGCAGAGGACCCGGGTTCGATCCCCAGCACCCACATGGCAGCTAAGAACCGTCTGTAACTCCAATTCCAGGAGAACTCCAGTTCCAGGGGAATCCGAGACCCTCTTCTGACCTCCGCGGCATTGCATGATACGGGTGCACAGACCTGCATGCAGACAATACATTCATACACATACAAAAATAAATAATAAAAAAAAAAATTAAAAAAAAAGAAACATCCATACAAAGAGTAAATTCTTCCCCTTATAACTAAGTTATTACAGCACCATAAATGAAAATAAATAAAATAGGTTTTTGAAGACTTTTGAGAAAAAAAACTAGCCTGATATCTCAGGATCACTGACTCCTGTTGGAATGACATGCTAAGAGGTAACATGTTGTGGCCTTTTTAAAAGGAATGAGTGGTTATCATGGCTAGTTTTGAAAGAAGTTTGAACGACATTCTAGAATCTTTGAAGTTCCGATTAGATTATTTCCTTACATGAAGGTGATGACGGAAGAATTGCTGGCTGGCAAGAAAACCAAATCCAAGATTGCCATTCTGGTTTAGAGACACAGGGTTCCTGACCAACTGACAGTTTCCTTTTCCAATACAAATAAAATGTATGTTATGAACATACTTATAAAGTAGTATTTTATATAGTAGCTGTTGCTAATATTCTAAAAATGGCCTATGAAAGGTGTACATATTTTCTGTTAATAGTTGAATAAAATTGCTTTTTTTACTAAAAATAAAAGAAAAAATGTACAGCAAATTAAATGGACCTAAAATATTAAGTAATATTAAGTGAGGTCATCCAAATCTCAGAAAATCTGAAAAAACAAACGTTTTCCCTCATATAGGAATCTTAGCCTATAATGTATACTTGTACATATGTAAACAAATATATGTGTGTATACTATAATTAGAATCGAGAATAAGAAAGAGTAATTTGAAAAGAAAGCAGCATAGTTTTGTCTTTTTTCTTCATGAGGAGTATGTGAATTCAACTTTATGCGTATCTACATAGCAGAAACCAATTTTTTGTATTCCAGAGGAGTTGAGTAGGAATTGCCTATGACTGGACACTGGTTGGCTATGACTTGTTCCTGACTGGCCTTGAAGTCACGATATGTACACAGAGATCTGCCTGCCTCCACCCCCAGAGTGCTAGGATTCAAGGCGTGGACCGCCACCCATTAAAAAAAAAGAAGAAATTGAGCGGGGGCAGGGTGGCGCACGCCTTTAATCCAGGCAATGGGAGGCAGAGGCACGTGGATCTCTGTGAGTTCAAGGCCAGCCTGGTCTACAGAGTGAGTTCCAGGCCAGCTGGGGNAAAAAAAAAAAACAAGACAAAAAAAAAAAAAAAAAAAAAAAAAAAAAAAAAAGAAAAGTGAAAACCGCAAAACCGCGGATGGGCGTCAAAAGGCGGTGGGTGCGGGCAGGAGGCTGGGTCTGCGGGCCACGCCACCCTTCCTTCAAGGGACTGGTCGCGGGCGGCGCGCCCTAGCGGCCGGAGCACTGGGAACAGGGGCGGGCGCCTGTGTCGGGGACGTCAAGGCGAGGGCGTGTCGTATGCAGATGATGTCCGCGCACAGGCTGCCGGTCGCACGCATCCCGGGCGGCCGTGCCCCGCGTGTCTACATCTGCGTGAGGTGGTATGATTTTCGTGACTTAACGACCAGAGAATGAGGGTCCCCCGAGGGCTGAGGGTGAAGAGCCGGCGCGAAATTGGTGGCCGTGAGTTGTAAGTGAGGGTGGAGGGAGGGAGTATGTGCAGGCGGGCATAGCAACTCATACTTACCTGGCAGGGGAGATACCATGATCACGAAGGTGGTTTTCCCAGGGCGAGGCTTATCCATTGCACTCCGGATGTGCTGACCCCTGCGATTTCCCCAAATGTGGGAAACTCGACTGCATAATTTGTGGTAGTGGGGGACTGCGTTCGCGCTCTCCCCTGATTTTCTTAGTCTGAATAGTAGGACATTTATTCTCAATGCTTTGTTACACGTTTTGCTGTGGTTTTTTCTTTTTCGATTTAAGTAGATTATTTTTTGGCTTGGTATTGTAAGTCAGCCAGTAGCGCAGATATTCTTTTAAGTGCTGTTTTGTAAATTGATCAGTGTGAAGTTCTGCTACGGGATGAGATTGGGGTGCAGAATTATAAAGCAGTTTTACACAGCTGTTTCTTGAGTTTCCCACCTTCCTGATAGTAACTGAAGATTGTGTTTTGCTCCAAGATGGTACAAAGGACTAAAAGCTTTGAACAGAATGTGAAGGTGTGCCCAGATAACTTGTGCCAGGGTTTAAAGATGCAGCGTGGCTGGGCGAGGTGGCGCACGCATTTGGGAGGCAGAGATAAGTGGATCTCTATGGGTTAAAGGCTGGCCTGGTCTACAGAGGGAGCTCCAGGACACCTGGTCTCAAAAATACCAAAAAGAGTATAAAACTTATTTGGTCTTGTTGCGTCAGGGTCTCCCTGTAGCTCTGGCTGTCCTAGAACCCACTATGTAGATGCGCTGGCCTTGAACTCAGAGATCCTCCTATCTCTGCTTCAGATTAAAGGCGTGTGCTGCAAGGGCCACCACACCGGGTCTGACCCTTGTTTTATGAGAAAGGTTTTTGCCTAGCTGGCTTGAAACTATGTACAACAGTAGGCCTCGCACTAATGGCAGACCTTTGCCTCGTGAGTGCTGGGATTACAGGGATATGCCGCAACACCCAGGCAGGCCTTGCAGCACCTGGTGTAATGGAGGGGCGGGGAGGGGCCAGTGAGATGGAACTCGCTCCCAAATCAAGTCCCACGATCCACATGCGGGAGACCTGATTCGAGTTCTGATCTTCACATCTGCACACACAAATTTAAATGTAATGTTACAAATGAATCCAGAAGGCGGAGAGATGTCGTCTTCTGGCCTGTGTAACACCTGCATGCACACACTGTGCATGTGCTGAAAGCTTTAGTTGTCAATTTGACACACCTGGGTTGCGGAGCCCCTAATGGGGTTCCCTAATGGGAACTGCCTCCATTGGACTGGCTTGTGGGACATTTTCTTAATTGATAGGTGATGTGGAAGGGACCAGCCCATTGTGGGAAGGTTGTCTATTTTATAAGAAAGCAGGCTGAACTTGGGCCAGAGAACCAAGAAAGCAAAATGCATTTCTCCATGGCCTGTGCTTCAGCTCCTGCCTAAGGGCTCCGTAAGTGATGAACTGTGACCAGGGAGATGTAAGCTGAATAAACTTTTCTCCTCAGGCTAGTATTGGTTGGAGTGTTTTGTCACAGCAACTGAAGGCTGGCTAGAACAGTGCACTAACGTACACACAGGCAAAACATCCATACACATAAATCTTTAAAAGAGCTAAGGGACATACCCACATCATTCTTTCCCCAGAAAAGACTACCTTGGTAAAAATGAGAATAACCTCTGTAACTTCTGGTCCTGTACTGTCTCTGACCATCACACAGCACCTTCGAATTTTCAAAGCACGGTACCAACATTTATTAATCCTCACAACACCCCTGTGAGGTAGGTCAACATGTCCTTTATAGTAGAGAACTGAAGCAGACCTCAAGAGAATCTCCCAAAACCTGCTTGAGGCCACAGGGGCAGCTGGTGAAGGGCGGACCCAAATCCAGAAGCAAGGCCTCTTGGTCCTGCGTTCACCCACCGATGGACATTGCATGAGTATATTTTTATCAAGACGGTTACATACATGAAGGACAAAATACACAGATCTCTCAGCCAACAACAGAAAAATCAACGTTCAAACAGCATGGGGGAACACATTAGAGACGCATTAGAGACAATGTTGGCCAGCACATTGTGAGGCAAGAGAATGTGCGGCTGAGAAAGGCCGGAGCCAACGTGACTGGCAGCAAGACAGACGGGCAATGTGCAGAACAGCTTGGAAAATGTAAACAAACGAGGAACCATTTGAGGGGTGAACCAGCCCAAATCCCTGTGGTTTCCAGTAAGGGAAAAGTTAGAAAAAGACAGTGGAGAAGTGCAGTCGTCACCTTTAAACCAGGAGTGACTTGTGTTCAATCACGTATAACAGAACTACTGGTGACTGCACACCAACTTTCATCCCAAATATTCTTTTTCCCTACACGAGCTGTTCCTTCTAGCACTTTCCCTCTACACCAATCAATATTCTGCCATGATAACTACCTTATGACTCAGTGACATATGTTTCATCGTCAATTGGCTGAGCTAGGACAGAATCCAGAAACTATGCTGTTCCCGTCTCTCAGAAATAACTGTCACCTGCCTCTGCCAGGCTGTGGTCCACTGCGTGGTGGACCAGTTCATTCTACTGTTAAACAATTGGTGAACTTGGTTCAATAGGCCATTTAAAAGAAATCGGAAAAAAATTAAAACTAAGATCTGCACTGTAAAGCGTAATAGTGGAGTAGGGTTATCACAGCTACCCCAAATCTCAGTGATGCAATGAGCAAGGAGTTAGAAACTACCACTGTTAGCGCTGGTCATTTGACAATAATTGGTTTAGTCTACAAGTTTAAGGCAAACATACTAATGTACTTGCTTTTTTTCCAGAAATCATACTTAAAAAGATTACATAAATTCTGATCCAAAACTTCTATGTTGATCAAAAGTCTGATTAGGATGCTTTACAAGGGTACATGAGAGAACTAAGGGTATGCAATGCTTTAAAAAAAATTAAAAAGAAAATTCCAGAAAGGCAATCTTTATCATATTGTTTGAACAATGTATTCTGAAAAGGTTAAACTTCAGAAGTGAATCAAAGGTAAGTAAGATTGGCAGCCATAAGGATTACTATTTATAAAATAAAAAGTTATAAAGGCTACTTAAAAAAAGGTTTAACTTTGGGCTTCTTAGAAGGTCAAGTGCACGGTGACTGTCGAGAGAGCAGCACCAGTCACAAAGACTGGCACGCCTGTGCACGGCACACAGACTGGCACGCCTGTGCACGGCACACAGACTGGCACGCCTGAGCACGGCACACAGACTGGCACGCCTGTGCACAGCACTGCCTCACTGTTTCTCAGAAAAAGAAGAGATATACTGGGCCAGTTGTTTGTTGTTTCCAGTGAGCATAAATGCCGAACATCATTAAGAAAACAGAAAGATTTGAAGGCAGCCCTTTCCAACAGGAGGAGGAGTGTGGCTTATGTGTCTCCATTCAGAACGGCAAGGCAATTCTGCAGCAGCTGGAGGTTACCCTAAAAAGGAAGAAAAAGGAACTATGAATGTCTTTATTCAAGCAGCTCCAAATAACCTTCTGCAAAACTACAGCATCACCTGGGCCTGGTGGCACAGGCCTGTTAGCTCTAGCTACTTGGCAGGCTGAAGCAGAAAGATCCTAAGTGTAAGATCTACCTGGAACTTAGCAAAGCCATGTCTTAAAACAAAAAAATAGAGCTGGGCGTGGTGGCACACGCCTTTAATCCCTAGCACTCGGAAGGCAGAGGCAGGTGGATCTCTGTGAGTTCAAGGCCAGCCTGGTCTACACGGTGAGTTTCAGGACAGCTGGAGCTATATGGAGACCCTGTCTCAAAAAGACAAAAAATAAAAATAGAGAAATGGCTCAGCGGTTAAGTGCTTTTACAGAGGATCCGGGTTTGGTTCCCAGCACATCTATAACTTCAACTCCGGGGGATTCAATGCCCTCTTCTGCCTAGGGTGGGCATTGTAAAACATGAGTACACTTACATATATGCAGGAAAAACACTCATATACATAAAATGTCTTAAAAAAAATGGGACCAGGCAGGGGGGTACATGCCTTTAATCCCAGCATTCAGGAGGCAAAGGCGGGAAGTTCCCTGTGAAATGGAGGCCGGCCTGATCTACATAGTGAGTCCCCGGCCATAGAGCTATAGAGAGACTCAAAAAACAAAAACAAAAATGAGGGAAATTTTTCAGTTAAGGTTTAAAGACACCAAATATCAGATTGTTTAATAAATAAATTTCTATCTAGATCAATACTAATGGTTTAGATTATTTCATGTTTTGATAAGGCTAAAATATGACGTTTGTGTCCAAGTTTAATTAGTGAACTTGATTTCTGATCATATGGCAGGCCAGTAAATAGTTTTTGAGTCAGGTTTTCTCTCTCTGTAGCCCCAGCTAGCCTGGAACTACTAGGCTGGCCTCAATCTCACAGAGATCCACCTGCCTCTGCCTCTCCGGTGGGGGAATTAAAAGTATGTGCCATCACTCCCAGCAACAAACTTAGGTACATTTTTTTTTTTTTTTTTTTTTTTTTTGGACATGGTCTCGCTGTAGCCCTAGCTGGCCTGGAACTCACTCTGTAGACCTGGATGGCCTAGAACTCACAGCTGTCTGCCTGCATCTGCCCATGCCCAGCATTAAACTAGGATTTTTAAAATAAAAATATTAATATTACACACGACAGTATTCTGTAAATTCACACCTACACTGCCATTTGTAGCTGTGAACCTGCATCAAAATTTAGAGGTGGAAATGAAAACAAATGTAATTAGGAAACAGTAATTAATTATAAATGTAGCACACATCTTTAATCCCAACACTCAGGAGGCAGAGGCAGGTGGATCTCTGTGAGTTCAAGGCCAGCCTGGTCTACAGAGTGAGTTCCAGGCCAGCTGGGGCTACAGGGAGACCCTGTCTCAAAAGGCAAAAACAAAAAACAAATACAAATGTAACAGCCTTTCCCTTTTTTTTTTTTTTGGTTTTTTTTTGGTTTTTGGGTTTTTTTTTTTTTTTTTTTTTTGGTCTTTTTGAGACAGGGTCTCCCTCTAGCCCCTGCTGTCCTGGAACTCACTCTGTAGACCAGGCTGGCTTTGAACTCACAAAGATCCGCCTGCCTCTGCCTCCCAAGTACTAGGATTAAAGGCGTGTGCCACCCTGCCTGGCTCTTTTTTGTTTTTAAACACGGAAAGAACACTTCATGAATTTATGTTTTTTGTTTTTTTGATTTTTGAGTATTTTTGAGACGGCGTCTCCCTTTAGTCCCAGCCAGTCTGGCCTCGGTGTGTATCACCATGCCCAGCTAATTTACGTTATTCTTGCACAGGGGCCATGCTAATCTCTGTACTGTTCCAATTTTAGTATATGTGCTGCCCAAGAGAACACAGCTTTCCCTTTCTTAAATTAAAAATCACTGAGTGCATGTGAGTGAGTCTAGCCATGTACAGGAATGCAGGCACGACTGTACTACTGGAGGGTCTGTGGGCCAGAGGACAAACTTTCAGGAGTTAGTTCTCTCCTATACTGTTTTCTTTCTTTTTTGAAAGATTTTATTGATTGATTGTTTCTTGAGGCAGGGTCTCCCTATTGCCGGAGATGGCCTAGAACTCATATAGACCAGGCTATCCTCTAGCTCACTGCTCCCTAAGTGCTGGGATCATAGGCATATGCCGCTATGCTCAGGGGGCAGCTCTTCCTCACACTACAAACTAAAACATTAGTTAAAGAATGATGAGTCTGGGCACAGAGGTGCCCACCAGTAATCCCAGCACTCAGGAGGCTGAGAGGAGGGTGTCATGAGTTCAAAGCAAGCCTGGTTACAGAGTGAGTTCCAGATCTGCCTGGGCTCCAAGAAAGGAAAAATAAGAGAAATTAGAGTCCACCTTTGAGGCTGGGGGGGCAGCTCAGGGTGGAGCACTAGAGAAGCCTACTCAAAGCCTATTCAAAGGTCTGGAACTGATGCTCAGCTCCACAACAAAGAAAAAGGAAGGTGAGCATTGCACAGCATCAGAGTGATTCAAGGAGAATCGTCAATGGACAGACAGACAGACAGACACACACACACACACACACACACACAATTATCTTCTATGCTTTATTGGGACTTGACTGATTTTTTTCTTTTATCACTAAATAATATTCCGTTGCATGAATATACCATAATTTATCCATTCACCTATTGAAGGAAATCCTGTTTAACTCCATATTATGTTTAATTCCATACATAAATAAAAAACTGAGTCTGATTCGGGCTGCCCACATGCACATAGGAAATCCTGTTTAATTCCATATTATGTTTAATTCCATACATAAATAAAAAACTGAGTCTGATTCGGGCTGCCCACATGCACATGACTACAACCTACCAATGAACATTAAAACCTGTGTGAAGCTAACAACCTACCAAAGAGAATTTATTGAAATCAGTGTGAGGCTACTAAGATGGCCTCTGGTAAAGTTCCTGCCACCAAACCCAAGGACCTGAGTCCAATTCCTGAAACCCACATGATACAAACAGATCACCAGTTCCCACAAATTGTCCTGACTTCCACAGGTGTGACACGGAACATGTGCCCCTACATACACAAAAATAGAATAAAGCAAAACAAAACAAAATTTGCCTGGGCTGGAGAGATAGCTTAGTGGTTAAGAGCATGTACTGTTTGTTCAAAGATGTGAGTTCAGTTCCCAGCACTTCTATCTAGTTTGTGATACCTGTAACTCCAGTTCCTGGGGAATCTGACAACTCTGGCTTCTGTGGGCACTTCATGTGCTCATACCCAGACACAGACACATATACACATAATTAAAAATAGTAAAAGTTTTTACATGCATTTTTTTTTTCTTTTTTTTGAGACAGGGTCTCCTTTTAGTCCCAGCTGGCCTGGAGGCCTGGAGCTTGCTATGTAGACCAGGCTGGCCTTGAACTCACAGTTGGTCCACGTGCCTCTGCCACCCAATTAAAGGTGTGTGCCACCACGCCCAGCCTAAGATGGTCCATGTGGGTGCTGGGAATTGAATCTGGGTCCTGTGTAAGAGCAGTCAGTGCTCTTAACCACTGAGCCATCTCTCCAGGCCTACACACATTTCAGGCCTTCATAGCTGTCTGTGGCCAATGGCTACCAAACTAGACAGTGCTCCTTAGAGAAATCTGTTTTCGCTGGATGTGGTGGCACACGCCTTTAATCCTAGCACTCGGTAGGCAGAGGCAGGAGGATCTATGTGAGTTCCAGGTCAGCCTGGTCTACAGAGTGAGTTCCAGGCCAGCTGGAGCTATAGGGGGAGACCCTGTCTCAAAAAAAAAAAGGGTAGTCAATATAATTATGTTCAAAATTATTTAGCCTAAAATTTATAAATATTTGGTCTTTGGATGTTTATATACAGTTTTGGGTGTTAAAGTCTTTGGCTTCGGGCTAGAGAGATGGCCTAGCGGTTAAGAGTACTGACTGCTCTTGCAGAGGATCCGGGTTCGATTCCCAGCACCCACGACGATGCTGAATTCTCTACCATCTTCCCTGTGGTTTTAGACAGTCACTCAGAAAAAGCTGGGGAGCCCCACTGGCCTGTACACACAGTGAAAGCTGGGGTGCCCCATCAGCCTAGACACATAGTGACCCAGCTTTTTTTTTTTTAAAGACAGGATCTTGAGGCTGGAGAAATGGCACAATGGTTAAGAGCACTCGCTGCTCTAGGAGAGGATCTGAATTTGGTTCCCAGCACCCATAAGGCAGCTGATAACCATCAGGGAAACCTGATGCCCTCTTATGACCACCATGGGCACTGCACAACACAGGTGCACTTACATACATTCAGGCAATACACTCATATACATAAAATTTAAAAAAAAAATTTTTTTTTTTTGGTCTTTTTGAGACAGGGTCTCCCTGTAGAGTTCCAGCTATCCTGGAACTCACTCTGTAGACCAGGCTGGCCTTGAACTCACAGAGATTCATCTGCCTCTGCCTCCCAAGTGCTGGGATTAAAGGTGTGTGCCACCATGCCCAGCCAATAAAGGAATCAATCTTTTTTTTTTTTTGTCTTTTTGAGACAGGGTCTCCCTTTGGTCCCAGCTGGCCTGGAGCTCACTATGTAGACCAGGCTGGCCTTGAACTCACAGAAATATGACTGCCTCTGCCTCCCAAGTGCTGGGATTAAAGCTGTGCTCCACCATGCCCTGGAAGGGGTCCAGTTTCCCAATAAAAAAATATTTTTAAGTAGGGCATGGTGGTGCAAGCCTTTAATCCCAGCAATTGGGAGGCAGAGGCAGCCTGGTCTACATAGTGAGCTCCAGGCTATCTGGGGCTACAGGGACACCTTGTCTCAAAAAGACCAATAAATAAATAAATAAATAAAAATTTAAATAGTTAGGATCTCACTATGTAACCCTTTATTCCACCAGGCCCAACTGTATTCACTTCTGTTGTTGTTTTTGAGAAAGGGTGTCCCTGTAGCCCCAGCTCACATGGAACTCACTATGCAGACCAGGGTGGCCTCAAACTCAAGAGATCCGCCTCTGCTCTGGCTCCTGAGGACTTTGGAGGTAGAAGTAGATGGATCGCTTGAGGCCAGCCTGGTCTACATAGCAAGTTCTAGGCCAATTGGGGGCTATAGGGAGCCCCTGTCTCAAAACCCCCACCCCAAATAAACAAACACACAAAATAATTCCTGTTCTGTCAGGCTGCAAATATAGCTAGTGTCTCAGTGATGAGTGTTTTCTAGCAGGCCTCAGACAAAAACATCAAATCCCTGGGCTGGCAAGCTGGCTCAGCAGTTGAAGAGCACGTACTGCTCTTCCAAAGGACTGGAGTTCAACTCTCAACAACGATGTCTGGTTGTAAGTCCACCTGTAACTCCAGCACCTGGGGATTGGACGCCTCCGGCTTCTGTGGGCATCACGTGCATATACCCCACACAGACACACAAATATATCAATAATTTAACATAAAAATAAAATCTTAAAACAATCTAAAAACCAAGTAAGGGTTCCACCAGGAACTCATGGTAGAAGAACAGACGCCCCCTCCACACAGGAACCCACACATTTAAATGGCTCAGTCTTTGGTGACACTACCTTTGCATGCTTCAGTTCTAATTCTGCAAGCTCCACTAAATTTTTTCTGAATGCAGCCACTCTTCTTGTCTTAAAATCTATAAGTTCTGTACACAAAATAAAAACAAAAAGATTAGAATTATATAGTCATCTTGAGGCATGCCTGTGATGGAAGGCTAACGTAACAGTACCTTGTTTTGCAGATTCTGATATTTTTTCAAACTTCTGACAGCATAACTGCTGGGATGTTTCTGCTTGCAGAACATCTTTGTTTTTTGCTCTTGCCTTGTCCAGTGCTTTATTGGCATTTTCATAGTCCACGAGTGACCTAGATCTTCTATAGAGGAGATCCTATAAAACAACGTTCACAGTGCATGCTGCATCTTGCAGCAGCTCTGCTCCAGCACCGCCAGGAAAGCGACAACATGCGCAGCAACAGCCACACACCAGCGCTCTGCTCTCCTAAACGCTTCCCCTCTGTTCTGGGGATTGAGCTCAGGGCCTCACACTTTTCCACTAGTTATGTTCCTACCACCAAAAAAAAAATTTTTTTTTTTGGTCTTTTCGAGACAGGGTCTCCCTCTAGCCCCAGCTGGCCTGGAACTCACTCTGTAGACCAGGCTGGCCTTGAACTCACAAAGATCCGCCTGCCTCTGCCTCCCAAGTGCTAGGATTAAAGGCATGTGCCTCCACACCCGGCCAAAATGTTTTTTATAAATTACAGCTTCTAAATTTTTTTTCTTTGGTTTTTTGAGACAGGGTCTCCCTGTAGCCCCATCTGACCTGGATCTCACAGGGATCCACTTGCCTCTACCCCCCCACCCCCAAGTGCTGCATTAAAGTCATGCACCAGCATGTCTCGCTAAATTTTCTGTTCAATGATCATGGAGGCCACAAGAAACGCTGGATCCCTGGAGCTGCAATTAGGACAGCTGTCAGCACCATGTGGGTGCTGGGAACCGAACCTGGGTCCTCTCAAGAGTAGCCAGTGCTCTTAATCACTAAGCCGTCTCTCCAGCCACTCCGCCCACCGTTTTAAAAAAAGAAACAGGGCTGGAGAGATAGCCTAGCGGTTAAGAGCACCGACGCTCTTGCAGAGGACCCGGGTTCAATCCCCAGCACCCACATGGCGGCTAAGAACTGTCTGTAACTCCAATTCCAGGAGAACTCCAGTTCCAGGGGAATCCGAGACCTTCTTCTGACCTCCGTGGCATTGCACGACACGGGTGCACAAACCTGCATGCAGACAGTACATTCATACACATAAGAATAAATAAATTAAATTTTAAAAAATATTAAAAAAGAAACAAAGCCGGGCGTGGTGGCGCACGCCTTTGATCCTAGCACTCGGGAGGCAGAGGCAGGGGATCTGTGTGAGTTCAAGGCCAGCCTGGTCTACAGAGCGAGTTCCAGGACAGCTGGGGCTACAGGGAGACCCTGTCTCAAAAAGACCAAAAAAAGAAAAGAAAAGGAAAGAAAGCAGGTTGAGCATGGGCCAGGGAAGCAAGCTAGTAAGCAGCATTCCTCCATGGCCTGTGCTTCAGCTCCTGCCTCCAGGTTCCTGCCCTGAGTTCCTACCTTGGGCTCCCTCAGTGATGAACTGTGACCCGGGAGATGTAAGACTTTCCTCCCCAAGTTGGTATCTGTCAGTGTTTTGTCACAGCAGCTGAAGACCAACTAGAACAAGAGGAAACACAGTCAAAGACTAAGGCCCCCCCAAACCAGACCCCTACCAGCAGATGAAAACACAGGGCACCAATTCCATTTGCACAGCAGGATACACAGAAGGCTCAGAACCAGCAGCACTGAATGCAAGGTGAAATTTGGGGAAAGAGGAAACAAAGGGGATGAGGATGTGCTTAAGTCTGCACAAGAGCCTCAACATGGTGTCTCAGTGTGGCTCCTTCTCCTCAACTGGAGAGAAGCCTAGAGAGCCATTCTCTGGAAAAAGCAAAGCACTTCTGACCAACTGTACTCCACAGAAGTAGACTGTACCACTGAAACTCCAACTCCCACCAAATAATCACACACTCAGTTCCCAGAACTCTCGGCACTGAGATCCTATACTATATAACAAACAAATTCTAGAATTTCACCGGCCTAATAGGGAAGACTAAAGATACCAACATGGGACTCCCCACCAAATGGCCTGTCCAAAATATCCTACTGCAAAACTACAAGACCCACCACCCACATGCTTAAAGCTTCCAAAGAATTTCTGAATTCATCCCAAGGAAATACTACCAGAAGATAGACACCAAGACCATGTTGAAAAAAAAGAAACAAAAAAATAATAAAAAAAAAAAAAAAAAAAAATTAACACTGGCCATGCCTTTAAATCCTAAGCACTTGGGAGGCAGAGGCA
>VZQC01015217.1:656403-678699 GCA_009823505.1 Rhizomys pruinosus | reverse complement strand
CCTCTTCTGACCTCCCGCGGCATGCACGACACCGGGTGCACCAATAGCTTGCATGCAGACAAAAAAAAAAAAAAAAGAAACGAACAATGGCCAAATAGGGCAGTGCACGCCTTTAACCCCACCACGGGGGAGGCAGAGGCAGGCAGATATTTGTGACTTAGAGGACAGCCTCGTCTACATAAGGCATTTCTCCAGCTAGCCGAGGCTACATAGTGAGACTCCCATCTCAAAAAATAAAATAAGAGGCTGGAGACTGACTGGTTCAGCAGTTAAGAGCACATCCAGCACCTGAGTTTCGCTCCCAGTACCCATGTTGCACTGCCTACAGCAGCACTGCATTCAAGTGCACAACCCACACACAG
The DNA here is from genome assembly GCA_009823505.1 of Rhizomys pruinosus. Taxonomy (NCBI): domain Eukaryota; kingdom Metazoa; phylum Chordata; class Mammalia; order Rodentia; family Spalacidae; genus Rhizomys; species Rhizomys pruinosus. The sequence goes on along the minus strand of VZQC01015217.1, from coordinate 678,337 downwards.
ACACACATATACACAACTGAAAGTAATAAAATAGCCAGGTGTGGTGGCCCATGCTTTTCATCCTAGCACTTGGGAGGCAGAGGCAGAGGCAGGCAGATCTCTTTTGAGTTCAAGGCCAGTCTGGTCTACATATCGAGCTCCAGGCCAGCTGGGACTAAAAAGGGAAACCCTGTCTGAAAAATACCAATCAATCAATCAATCAATCAAGCAAGCAAGCTCATAAATAAAAGTATTTCAAAATAAAATAGAATAAAAGAAATGAGTGAAGTTACCTTAGCAGCCTGAGACTCTCTCAAGTAGTACTTTAAAAGGTCAGAAAGTTTGAGGTCCTCATCAGCAGACACTCGAGCTTCTATTTTCTGAAAATGAGAAAAACTGGGCATTAAATCAGCAACTGCATTCTGCCTGGAGCAGTTTCTCTAACAATGTACAGAGGCACGGTGAGATGGCTCAGTAGGAACCACACTCTGCTGCCAGCTCTGATGACCAGACTTTGGTTCCCAGAACCCACAGTGCTTTGTAGGGAGAGAACCAACTCCTAAAAGTTGTCCTCTGACCACTACACATGCACCATGGCAGGTATGCATCTGTACACACACAAACACAGAGAGAGAGAGAGAGAGAGAGAGAGAGAAGAGAGAAGAGAGAGGAAGAGAGAGAGAAGGTTTTTAAAAATGTAGCAACACAAAGTCAGGCCTGATGGCACACGCCTTTAATCCCAGCACTCTGGAGCAGAGGCAAGCACATCTCTGTGAGTTCAAGGCCAGCCTGGTCTACATAGTGAGCTCCAGAATAGCTGGAGCTACAGGGGGACTCTGTCTCAAAAAGACCAATACCCCCAAAAAAAAGTAACAACACTGAAGCCAGCCCTAATACCATTCACTTCTGTTGTTGTTTTGATAGAGGGTCCTTAAAGCACAGCTCATCTGGAACTCACTATGTAGACCAAACTGGTATCTCACAGAAATAAACCTGTGTCTGCCTCCTGAGTTGCTAGGATAAAAGGCGTACACCATTAGGGCTACCATGGCCGGCACTAAGAATTTTTTTCTGTTTGGTGCTGAATACTGAATCTAGGGCTTTGCACATGTTAGACAAGAGCTATACTAATGAACTACAGCCCAGGTCCTTAATAACATGAAATATACTCTTTTATCTTTCCTTTTTTTTTTTTTAGTAGAAGGAAGGCCTGGTTCAGATCTTTTTTTTTGGTCTTTTTTAAGACAGGGTCTCCCTGAAGGCCCAACAGGTCTGGAACTCACTGTATAGACCAAACCATCTTCCATTTCAGAGATCTGCCTGCCCGTCTCCTAAGTGCTGGGACTAAAGGCAGGTGCCACGACACCTGACTTAACAGGTTTTTAAAAGAATAGTTTTTCTTGGGGCTGGAGAGATGGCCTAGCGGTTAAGAGCGCCGACTGCTCTTGCAGAGGACCCGGGTTCGATCCCCAGCACCCACATGGCAGCTGAGAACCGTCTTTAACTCCAGTTCCAGGGGAATTCGACTCCGTCTTCTGACCTCCGAGGCATTGCATGACACGGGTGCACAAACATACATGCAGCCACCAGTACATTCATACACATACAAGAATAAATAAATGAATAAATAAATAAATAATAGTTTTTCCATCAGACATAGTGGCACATGCCTTTAATCCCAGCACCCAGGAGGCAGAGGCAGGCGGATCTTTGTAAGTTCAAGGCCAGCCTGGTCTACAAAGCAAGTTCCAGGACAGCTGGGGCTACAGGGAGATTCTGTCTCAAAAAGACAAAAAAAAAAAAAAAAAGGCACCAGACCTGATAGCAAGTACCTTTACTCACTGAGCCATCTCACAAGTCCTCTTTTATTTTCTTTTCTGGATAGGGTCATGCTAATTGGTCTTGAACTCAAAATCCTCTTGCCTCACCTCATAGTCCTAAAGGTTGGGATTATAGATCTGCGCTACCACACCTGGCTTTTTTTTTTGGTCTTTTCGAGACAGGGTCTCCCTGTAGCCCCAGCTGTCCTGGAACTCACTCTGTAGACCAGGCTGGCCTTGAACTCACAAAGATCAGCCTGCCTCTGCCTCCCAAGTGCTAGGATTAAAGGCAAAGGCGTGCGCCACCACACACGGCTTTTTTTTTTTTGGCATTTTTTTTTTTATGCGTATGAATGTACTGCCTGCATGTAGGTTTGTGCACCTGTGTCATCAAAGCCGGGAGGTCAGAACACGAGGGCATTCGGATTCCCTAGTAGAAACTGGAGTTAAAGTAGGTTTTCGAGCCGCCCATGTGGGTGCTGGGGGATCAAATCCGGTCCTCTTCAGGGCAGATCGGCGCCTTAACCGCCTAGGGTCCATTCTCTCCAGCCCCAACCTGGCCCTTTTTGAAACAGTGCTTCTCCCTGTAGCCCAGCTGTCCTGGAACTCCACCTCTGTAGACCAGGCTGGCCTTGAACTCAACAAAGATCCACCTGCCTCTTGCCTCTGCCCTCCCCAAGTGCTAGGATTAAAGGCCGTGCGCCACCGCTGCCGGCAACCTTTGGCTTTTAAACATTTTTTACATTGCCTTACACTACTTGGGGACCGGGGACACCCTACGGCACATGTGTGAGGTTCAAAGGCTCAGCCAATCTCGTTCAAAGCTCAGCAATCTTCTTCTCACTTCTATTTTTCTTTTTCTTTCTTTCTTGTAGTCCCAGCTGGTCCTGGAACTTGCTATGATAGGACCAGGCTGGCTTGAACTGCAACAGAGATCTGCCTCCACTCTGCTCCCACGTGTGCTGGGATTAAAGGCTGCACCACCATGCCTGGCTTGACATCATATTTTTCTAAAGCATATAACATAAATATTTGTTAGTGCAAGTACAACTCTAAACATAATTGTACTAGAATTCTCCTAGAATTAAGTACTTACTCTGGTTTTATCAAACAGTTCTGAAACTTTGAGGAAAAATCTGTAAGGGAAAAATATTTTCATCAGAAGCAACATTTGAATAATCTCACACTTTTAACTGTTTAGGGACTATGTCCTAAAACATATTAATAAAGAACATTCTTGTTTCGTTACATAAAATTCAATGATCTTGCTAATTGAAGACTTCAATAGTTTAAAAAGAATAACTCTCTGCACTTCCAATTATAAAATACTTACTTAAAATCTGTTACAGAAAACCCATTTCATTCAATGGATTAATGAACAGAAAGTCATTAATGTTAAAGGGTTAGCAAGATTTTTTTTTGGAGGGGGAAGGGGCGCTTTTTGTATTTGTGTGTTTCGAGACAGGGCTCCCTGTAGCCCAGCTGGACCTGAACTCACCTGCTGTGACCAGGCTGGCCTTGACTCAACCACAAGGGATCCGGGCCTGCCTCTTGCCTCCCGAGTGCTAGGATTAAACAGTGGGCGCCACCACATCCTGGCTAAGGAGGGGTCTTTTGAGACAGGGATCTCCCTGTAGCCCCAGCTAGCCTGGAACTTCCCCTATGTACACCAGGCTGGCCTTTGAACTACCAGAGATCCGCGCTCCTCTGCCTCCACAACATTTTTTTTTTTTTTGGATTAAGTGTTGCCACCACGCCCAGCCCAAGGTAGCATTTATCTTGATATTCTTCAGTAATATACCATATAATGCTAAATACAGCCTTTACCTTCAAAATATTCACAAAACAAAGAAGCAATCAACACTGATACAAGATGAAAAGCATCATAAGATTGCGTCATGGCAACGGTACTTGCTGCCAGAGCGCTTGATGACCTGAAGTTGTGATTCCCAGAACCTACATGGCAGGAGAGAACTCCAGAAAGCTTGTCCTTTGGAACCCTGAAACCACACCATCTGAGGCTGATGTTTGCTTTCCGCTTCTCGAAGGCAAATCTATAGCAATCACAATCATGAACTTTTTAAAAAGAATTTTCCAAGCAATTAACCTTTTTATTTTTTTGTCTTTTGGACAAGGGTGCTCCCTTGTAGCCCCAGCTGTCCTGGAACTCACTCTGTAACCAGGCTGTCTCCTCTGCTCTGGTGCTAGCCACCAGCCTGAGTCGCTTTGTGGGGTCACCTTCGGCCAGGCTGCCTTGAACTTCACAGAGATCTTGCCTGCCTCTGCCTCTCCGAGTGCCTGGGATTAAAGGAGGTGTCGACCTACCATGCCCAGCCTAGCGCAATTTGATTTACTTCATTCTTATTTTTTTTTATTTTTTTAATTTATTTATTACTGGTGTGTGTATGAATGTACTGATTCTGCATGCCAGTTTGTTGCACCGTTGTCCTTACCTAGAGCCAAGTGCTATGTCTAGAAATGTTTAAAAATATCTGGATTCAGGCCGAAAAAAAAAAAAAAAAAAAAAAAAAAAAAACCTGATCCTAGGCAAAAGCAGTAGGCACTCTTAACTACTAAGCCATCTCTCCAGTCCAAAATTAAAATTTTTCTTTCCTTTGGTTTTATCAGACAGAGCCTCACTATGTAGCCCAGGCTGGCCTAGAACTCAATTGTTCTGCCTCAGGCTTTCAGATATGCACCACCACACCTGGCCTAAACTATTTTTTCTTTTTTTAGAAAAGGTGTCATGTATCCCAGACTGCCCTTGACCTCAAATCCACAATCTGCTATGGCATATGTCCCTACCACTTATATAACACAGACAAAACAAACTTATAAAAATTTTTAATTCAGGGGCTAGAGAGATTGTTCAGTGGTTAAGAGCACCAACTGCTCTTGCAGAGGACCGGGGTTCAAGTCCCAGAACCCACATGGCAGCTAAGAACTGTCTTTAACTCCAGTTTCAGGGGAATCGGATGCCCTCTTCTGACCTCCACAGCATTGCATGACATGGTGCACCAACCTACATGAAGACAGTACACTCATACACACACACACACAAAATAATAAAAAAATTATTAAAAAAATTTAATTTAATTTGAGTCCCTGGCACCTGTAATCCCAGCAGTGCTGGGGAGCAGAGGGAGGAGGATCACCCTGGCTACACTTTGAGTTTGAGGCCTGTCTGGGCTACATGTGACCATGTGACAAAATGGGGAGGTGGTACATGCCTTTAATACCAGGAGGAGGAGGAGAAAGCAGCAGGAGGACCTCTGTGAGATCGAGGACAACCTGGTTTATACCAGGTGAAATGGGGCTACAGAAGATCCTGTCTCAAAACAAAACAAGACAAAGCAAACAAGACAACCCCACAGGAAAAGGGGGCGGGGCTCTGAGTGGAGCTTGCTTAGCAATCCCATGGCTTTGTGTTTGGTCCCCGGCTCTGGGAGGAATGGGTAGAAAGTATGGGTAGGGAAAGAAGCCAAGGTATTTTTTTTAATGTTTACTTTTATTTCCAATAAAATATATAGCAAATTTGTAAGGTAATCTATATTTTAAAAAAGATTTCGGGGGCTGGAGAGATGGCTCAGTGGTTAAGAAAGCTGACTGCTCTTGCAGAGGACCTGAGTTCGATTCCCAGCACCCATGTGGCGGCTAAGAACTGTCTTTAACTCCAGTTCCAGGGGAATCCAATGCCCTCTTCTAACCTCTGAGGCATTGCATGACACGGGTGCACCAACCTACATGCAGACAGTACACTCATATACATTAAAAAATAATAAGTAAAAAAAGATTTCGGCAGAGTCCGCTGAGGAGCCGCCCTGAGCAAGGCCCACCCTCCTGAGCTGAAGAAGTTTATGGACAAAAAGTTGTATTGAAGTTAAATGGTGGCAGACATGTCCAACGAATACTGCGGGGCTTTGATCCCTTTATGAATCTTGTGATCGATGAGTGTGTGGAGATGGCAACTAGTGGGCAGCAGAATAACATCGGAATGGTGGCCATAAGAGGAGACAGTATCATCATGTGAGAAGCCTTGGAACGAGTTTAAATGATGGCTGTTCATCAGAGAAGTCCATGTTCCCTCCTCAAAGGGCCTGTTTTACTATGACGTAAAATCTGGTTGTGTACATTTTCATAAGAAGTTTTTGCTAAATAAACTTTTGTAATATTCAAAAAAAGATTTCAAACCAAATTTACAAAAGTTTATCATAAATGGGTTAACAAAAATACTCCAAAATGCCCATCTATATTACCAGTATTGTTTCCTTGGCTGCCAACAAAACCATTTCTCTGTTTCATTTCTGTTACTGTCTGTAATTACAGTCCTTACTTGCATATATCTGTAGAGTCCTGAGTTCCTAAAGCATACAGTGAAGACCCAATTCTATTGTAATCATCCGCAGCACCTATGGAGAAAATTTGGAGTTTAAAAACAAGTTTTAAGAATATATTCATTTGCTAATTTAAAAATACTTACGGAATACCTATGTGCAAAATTTAAGAGGAAAAGACAAACACCCATACTCTGATAGGTACACCAGACATGTAATACTCCAGGAAGCTGGGGCTGTAGGCTTGCAACAATGCCCTGTCTCACTTTCCTTTGTGATTCTCATTTACTAATATAGGCTCACCATCTTTTTTTTTTTTATTAATTAATTAATTATTTATTTATATGAATGTACTGTCTGCATGCAGGTCTGTGCACTTTATTTATTTATTTATTTATTTATTTATTTATTTATTTATTTATTTATTTGAACGTACTGTCTGCATGCAGGTCTGTGCACCCATGTCCTGCAATGCCGCGGAGGTCAGAAGAGGGTGTCGGATTCCCCTGGAACTGGAGATCTCCTGGAATTGGAGTTACAGACGCTTCTCAGCCACCATGTGGTGCTGGGGATCGAACCCGGGTCCTCTGCAAGAGCAGTCGGTGCTCTTAATTGCTAGGCCATCTCTCCAGCCCCCACCATCTTTTTTTGATGACAGGGTCTGGCTGCCCTGGAACTCACTCTGTAGGCCAGGCTGGCTTAGAACTGAAAGAGGCTGAGAGGAAGAGTGCATCGCCACAACTGGGAGATGCTGAGAGTAAGGGTGCTTCACCACAACTGGCATCATCATCATTTCTCTTTCAGCACCATCCATCCATTTGGCCAAATGAACAGGAATCACTAATATTTTCTTCAGTTTATTCTCTTCCTTTCTCTCCTTTTCCTTCTTTCCTTCCCCCATTCCTCCTAAAAAAAAAAATATTTGCTGGATGTTGTGGTATATGCCTTTAATCCTAATACTCAGGAGGCTGAGGCAGGCGGATCTCTGTTTGAGGACACCCCAGTTACATGGGGCTACAGAGAGGACCTGCCTTATAAAATTTATTTATGCCGGGCGTGGTGGCGCACGCCTTTAATCCTAGCACTTGGGAGGCAGAGGCAGGCGGATCTTTGTGAGTTCAAGGCCAGCCTGGTCTACAGAGTGAGTTCCAGAACAGCTCGGGCTACAGGGAGACCCTGTCTCAAAAAAAAAAAAAAAGACCAAACTTCTTGTCCCCCCTCCCGCCGCTTCCTTATCCAACCAGTCATGTTCCCCAGTCCACTACTCGCTCACGGTGACCCTCCCAGCAAACGCTCCACCTGCCCCTGTCTTTGGCAACACCACTGTGCCCTGCACGCCACCATTTGCAGCCGTAAGTTGAATGACTGCGCCCATGACGGATGGGTGACATTTGCTCTTCCGTAAATTGGCTCCTCTGCAAGGCAGGTGAATTGGTTCAGGGAGAGCTCAATCTCGTACATGAGCCCCGTTACCCTGTTTCTTTTCGCGATTACTGTAGACAGAATTTGGTGAGAGCCCTTGGTCAGAGAACTGTAGAGAAGATTATCCTCCACGAGAAGCGAGCGATCCCTGTGAGTACCGCCTGCAAAGAAGGAAGGCAACAAACGTCATGACGCAGTTTTGCACTATTGCTCCGTACTCAGCACCCCTTGGGCTGATCTCAACGATTCAAGAGCGTCAGATATGTCTGTCCGCTGCAGTCACTTGCCACACCTCGCACTGAGCCTGCTGGCAGAGTGCGGGTTAGGTATGTGCGCTCCTTGTGTTCACCTCCCGACTCCCATTTGTTAAAGGGTGCGCAAGAGCCTACCCTGCTTTATGTCCATCTCAATAGATCCGGTACAATTGTAGCAACCTGTACCTCACGTTAGGATTCTCGCCTGTTAACTACTTCAGTATACCCTCTCTTTTTACCCCTGTCCTCTTAGGTCTGGGGGCGTCGTGGGTCCGCCCTTGTCAGTGCACTGGCAGGCCTTTACCGCTGGAGCCGTCACGGCTCGCTTGCCATTGCTGTTCTCTTACGGGGATTGACCAGGTTCTCCTACCCTCTTGAGTAGCTCCCGTTCTCCAGCTCCCGGCTCGATCGGCCTCAGCTTCCAAAGGCACCATGCGTTCCATCCTTTTTAGGAGTGACCTGGGGTTCTTTTTTTCGTTCTTTTCTTTACCTTTTTCGTTCCATCGGCCCGCTCTTAACCTTTTGGAGCCTTCTGGCGCACACCCTCGGTCGGCCTGTTCCTTTCTCACTGACGCACGGCCATCCGCCGCGGCGATAAACGGCCGGGACTCCAATCATGCGCGCTGACGCTCCTACTATTTACCGTCCGGCCCGCCCAGAATCCGGGACTAAAGGTAGAGTTCAACCACAAAGCGAACCGACCACCCGCAGCAGCTGGCTATTCGACGCAGGCGTCCGCTTCCACCCCAGCTTTACCCTGGTGCGTTACTGCCTCTTCCCGGCCTGAGGAAGCTACAGACTTCCCTCGCGTCTTGCTGTCCTAATCGTCTTCTTCAGCTACTCAACACTACTTCTCTATAGCAATCCCATTCTAGTCCATGGGCTTCTGCATCTTAGCTTTCACATTCCCGTCCTAGTATTCTACGTTGCCTCTTCCGTCCTAGACAACCATCTTGTTGTCAAGCGACCCAGGTATGGTCATTTACTAAATCCCAGCAAAACCAGCTCGTGCTGGCGTATTGATGAGTATCATTTGTGTTCCTTCTTTAATTTTCTTCAGACTCACGCTGCTATTGCTAGGCCACCTATGCCACGATAGCAGCTTGCTCCTTGTACACCCTGGAGGCACACACAGACAACAAGGGGCATGTCGGCGTTAACGATCAGCTACAATTCACATAATATCATTTGCCTGCACACGATTAGTGCGAGGTCTATATCTTGGCTGCCGTACTCACATTCACTAAGCAATCCAATCTAGGCATACGGCCCCAGATCCGACCCCCGCCCTCTGCGCCTCAAGTCTGCATCTGCCTCTTGCCAGTGTCACTCGATTTGGAGAAATGCCGGTATACTTTAGTGTCCTCCAAGGCTCAAACGCCACCACCCAACCAGTTGGAGTGCTCTCACCTACCTATAGATTTTACCCCTCCAATTTCCCCTCAGTTTGATATTTACATAAAGCCAAGACCCTTATGACCTCTAGCCTAGGCTGTCATATGCGTATCATTGTTGACCTATGTGGTGTATTCTAAGTAGTACTTGTCACGCTTACCGCGGAGATCCCGCCAGGCTGTTTGCGCGGGTTGCTGATGAATGCCGACATGGATTGCCGCTGGTTCTTATTTAGCCTCTGATCGCCTACTGTTAGACAGCCACCTACCTAGAGGATCCCCTGGGATTGTCTGAAAGATCACTACGCAGGATGCTATTTTTTCTCTTCGGAGTGTCACTGGTCGATGTCCTCTGTGAATCTCCATTGTCAAAATGATGCCAGCACCGAGTTGTCTATTAAGCTGAGGTCCTTACCAAGCCTTGCAACTGACTCTAGGCCTCGCCCTTTAAACCCAACAAGCTGGCGGTTCCTAGCCCAAGAAGTTGCGCGCCCCGCCCCCGACCCCGTAGGTTGTGGGGCACGCACAGCTCCCAGGAGTGCGCTTTTCACACACGCGTGGGCTTCCCCTGCAGGCTCTGTCCCATTCCTTGCATCCACCGTTCGTGGCAAAGATTGTACGAGTGATTCTCTCTTGTAAAATGACAGGCGAGATGTAACCCGGCCCCCTGGACGCCCACAATTCCGTGTTTCTAGACACGCAACTAAGTTGCGCATAAACCAGTTGAGAGCTTGAATTCTAGACGAGCTCATCCAGATCTAGCATATTCTGTATGCGAGGCGATGTTACTGCCCCAAAGCGCATCATGCGAGCAGCAACGACAGGTCCAAGACATGCTTCCTTGCTGTTTGGTTCTAATAGAGATTGTGTTTGAAGGCTCCCCGCACACTCAAATGCTACTCGAGAGTTTGACTCAAATCGATTTTCGGCTGTCACTTGGCCCGTCCATACAGCTCTCCTCTTGCCCAGTCTACTGTGGAGGCCTCTTGGGCGCTCCTCAGTGCCTAACAAGTATCTGCTAAGAAGCCACATAACACAGTGTCACACTAAGGGTACTTGACATCCGCTGATCACATTCTGTGCTCTCTCGTTTAAATACATTGCGCTGTTCCATTCACTATCTTTATTCCAGACGCTGGCTTTCTGGTGTGGGCTGTGTATACCTAACTACTATTATATATCTTTTTTTTTTTTTTTTTTTTTTTTTTTTTTTTTGTGGGTCTTTGCTCTCGCGAGAACCCACCGGGTTTCTTATCGCATCCGCCCTGTTACCCATTTGCCCCAATCCGGAAGATTGGCGTTCTCGGCCAACTCCCTTTGTGACGACCAGGCTGGCCGTTAGAAACCTCACAGAAGTCGCAGCCAGTTTCCTCTGCGCCTCCCAATGTGCTCAGGTAAATTAAGGCCTGTGCACCAGACCATGCTTGGGCCGGGGGCGGGGAGGGGGGAGGTCGATCTGGTTCCGTCGACCCTCCTCTCTTCGTCAAATCTTTATAATCTCTTTTGTGTCCTTTTTTTTTTTGCAGATTGGTCTTCTCACCTATATTTTTTTGATCGCTACTGTGAAATCCTGTGGCCCTACCTCTGGTATGCCTGCCTAGTTGGATCACGGCGCCCGGTGTCTGCACCACGAACTCCGCGTCTTTGTGCCAGACTTGTCGTCGCTGCCGCGGAGGCAGTTTCCAGAAGGGAACCATGTGGTCGTAAGGACTTCACCCACTGTGAGCACTGCGCCCATTTCACTAGACATAAGACGGTGTCTTCCTGCGCCTCCTGTTGTGGTGCCTGCGAGACGCAACTGCCATCCTGGTGGTCGCCGTCTGTCTGAGCAGTGGCCGATCTTTCCTGAACCAGCGCCTCTCTGGCAAGAGCAAGCTCGGATGCTCGGTCGAACCTCAATTAGGTCGCTCCCCATCCCTCCTCACCCACGCCCCAGTGTCGCCCAACTACCTTTTATTTTCCCGTTTGTCTGACCACCAATTCTTTGTCATTGTTGTGGGTCAGGGATACTGTCTTTGTGGGTGACGTCGCCTCGCCTCTATGCCAGGAAGATCGGCTCGATTCTCTCCCGGTTTCGACCATATGTTTGTCGTCCTCTATTATCTTGGCGTGTCCTCATCTTGCGCAGGTTCGAGGGTTCAGCAGGCATCAGAGAGGGCATGCCACTGGGCCTCATCCTGCGCGTCCTTGTGGGGAGAGCGTGGTGCGGTGGTTTTCTTCCTGACTTGGCTTCTCACTTGGCTTGCCCAAGTCATTCTGGCTTTCACCGGAAAATCCAACACCCCAGGTAGGTCTCTTTTTATGCTTGTTTGTTTGTTTGCTTTATTTTTTAAACTGTCTGTTGTTGTAAGACCAGTTAGTCTGAAGGAACTAACGAGAGGTCTCCCTGCACTTCTGCCTATCCTGGGACTATTTCTTTTGAGAGGGCATGACGGTTGTTCTCAGATACGGGTCTTCTCCGTGGTGGTGGGAGGAGGATGCAGGTATGGCGTGGCCTGGGTGTGTCTAATATTGATCCGAGCAGGCAGATACCTCTCCTGAGCCTTCGGTGCCCCTATACGGCGCCTGCTTCCTGAAAGTGCTGGTGTTAAAGCGTGTGCCAACCATGCACCTGGCTGAAAGCCTGTTTCCTGATGCATTGTGGGTCCTCTGCAAGATCAGTCCATGCTCTTAACCAGTGAGCCATCTCTCCAGCCCCATAAGTGTTCTTAACTACCGAGCTGTCTCTCCAGCTTCCATACCCAGTTTTTATGTGGTGCTGAGGATCAAACCCAGAGCTTTGTGCATGCTAGGCAAGCACTCTACCAACTGAGCTATAGCCCTATCCCTCTCCTTGTTACTTTTTTTTGGTCTTTTTGAGTCAGGGTCTCCCTGTAGGCTCTGGTCTGTCCTGGAACATCACTATGTAGACCAGGACTGGCCTTGAACTCACAAGATCCCACTGCCTCTGCCTCCAAGTGCTAGGATTGGCGTGCGCCAACACCCAGCCTCCCTCTCCTTGTTTTGAGTCAGTGTTATTGAATTTGTAATCCCATTGTTTGGGGACCAGCCTGGGCTATATAGCAAATGAGACCCTATCTTAATAAAAAGACATAATTTTTTAAATTATTTTTTTGTTTTGTTTGTTTTGTTTTGTTTTGTTTTGTTTGAGCCAGGGTCTCCCTGTAGCCCCAGCTGACCTGGAACTCACTATGTAGACGAAGCTGGTCTTGAACTCCCAGAGATCTGCCTGCCTCTGCCTCCTGAGTGCTGATAAATTTTTTTTTAAGGTGCTGACAAATGGCTCAGTGGGTAAAGTGCTTACCATGTAATCCTGTTGACCTCAGTTAGTTCCAAGAACCACTAAAGATGGAGAGGAAACCAACTCAGCAGTTGTCCTCTGACCTCCAACATCTTCATGGGTGTGGTTGTGCTGCCCTCCCCTAACCAGGTAATACATACAGTACAATAAAGTTTAAAGAAATATTTTTTTTTTGGTCTTTTTTNCAAAAAAAAAAAAAAAGATATATAAATATATATATACACACACACATATATATACACATATATTTAAAAAGAATTATGTTCAGACCTTTATTTTTTTTCAGACTTTTATAGACTATGAGTAACATGTCAACTTTATATTTATTCCAGTAAAAAGACTTTTAGCCACAGAAGATTCTTACTTTTGTGAGATCTTGTCATCCTGTCAGATTTAGCAGATGCATCCTTAACTCGGTTATGATATTCTAAAAGGAATGTCCGTTCATGCTCAAAGAAATCATCTACATCCTGCAGGATGAGAAGAAAGCATGCGCGCTTGTCACTTGTTTTTAACCTAATGTGTAAATCACTTTGTCATCATTATAAATAGAAAAAACATCACCAGAAAAATAGCACAGTGATCTTCTAAAAATCAGATCTTTATGGCTTTACACATGAAGGCTTAGAAAGCCTCATGTGGTTCATCCTGAAACAGGGACCTGCCTGCACTCTTGCTACAAATACATTACTGCACCTACTAATCAACTGCTTTTGAAAAAAAGGGGGGGAATTATGGTATCTAGAAGTGAAAATCGTTTTTCTTTGTCTAATAATATGCATTTCATGGGTAACTGGAGGTGGACTGGCCTAGCTAATTGCTTGTATGAACTCAGCCAAACTGACTATTTCAGAGCAATGATATATACTACCTTTGATCTTTTCCTTGTAATAAGGCTAGATACACATTTAAAATAAAAATGACCAACAGTGCTTTTTTTTTTTTTCCAACAGTGCTTTCTAGCAACTATTCAATGGAAGCATTACTGACATGATATAATTTGAGTCTGAATTAACAGAGTCATTCTACCATCACTTCATATGTACCAGTTTTCTTATGTGTAAAAATGGGAATAAATAAGACAGGCATGATGGAGTCCGCCTTTGATCCCAGCACTCAGGAAACAGCCAGGCAAACCTCTGTGAGTTCAAGTGAGGTCAGCCGGGGCTACAAGGAAAACCTGTCTCAAAAGAAAGACACCCTGACTCCCACCCCCACCCCCCAAAAAGTAAAAGATTACTAAGATTACCGAAATCCTAACTGGTACAGGTTTACATTTACCATCTAAATGGAAACAGGTCTGCCCTCACTGGAATGCACAGCCATACCCTTAACCCCAGCATGTGGCAAAGGCAAGCAGATCTCTTTGAGGTTGAGATCAGCCAGGTCTAGACAGCAAGTTGCAAGCTAGCTGGGGTACAGGGACTTTCTTTTAGTGTATTCTCACCAGGTGTGGCAGAATACTCCTCCAACCCTAGTACTCAGAAGGCAGAGGCAGTGAGCTCTACATAGTGAGACTCTGGTTCAAAAATACCCAGAATAAGCCAGGCATACTGGCACATGCCTTTAATCCCAGCACGGGGGAAGCAGAGACAAGCAGATCTCTGTGAGTTCAAGGCCAACCTGGTCTACATAGGGAGCTCCAGGCTAGCTGGGACTAAAGGGAGACCCTGTTGCAAAAAGACCAAAAACCAAAACAAAACAAAAAAACAAACAAAAAAAAACCCAAAATACCCAAAATATATTCTCAATGAATTATGTTGTACATTAAGTATAAATCTTACCTTTACTCCTGAAACAATCACTCCATCTGCTGATTTAACCATGTTTTTAAAGAAATCTTCAAGTTTTTCTTTTTTATTTTTCCCTCGTACACTCAACTGAAAGGAAGACAATTTAAGTTAGCATTTTTTCAGAGGCTATACTCCTAGAGCCTCTTTCATTCTTAGACATTTAAATGAAATCTCAAAAGGATCCCAGTTTCTAAACTTAATAAAATATCTATTTCTTTATGTATATTACTGGGTTTTTGTTATTTGTTTTTTTTTTGAGACAGGGTCCCACTTATTGTAGCCCTGGCTGACCTGGAACTCCTTACTTATGTAGACCAGGTCCCACTGTCCTTGAACGCAGAGCTCTGCCTGCTTCTGCCTCCCAGCACTGGGATTAAAGGCATGTACCACCACTGTGGTCCTATTAGTGGTTTTCAAACAGTACAGTATTAAACAGTGCCAGGGATGGTGGCACATGCCTACAATTCTGGTACTTGGGAAGGAGAGGCAGAGGGATAAGCAGTTTGAGGTCATTCTCAACTATAAGGCAAGTTCCAGGCCAACCTGGGCTACCTGAGACTGCTAAAAAAAAAATCTTAAAATTTTTCTTTTTAATTTTACAAACAAATAAAAGTTTGGTAAAATACTCAGGTGTCAGCTGGGCATGGTGGCACATGCCTTGAATCCCAGCACTCAGTCGGCAGGTGGATATCTGTGAGTTCAAGGCCAGCCTGGTCTATGGGTCTACAGAGTGAGTTCCAGGCCAGCTGGGGCTAAGGGAGACCCCGTCTCAAAAACAAAAACAAACAAACAAAAAAACACACACATCCAAAAAAAACCCCTTAATTCGGGACTTCCTTTAAACATAAATATATGGGATGGGCATGATGGTGCACACCTTCAAGAGAAAGAGGCAAGTAGATCTCTGTGGTCTGGTCTAAGTAGGAGTCTAAGTAACCTAGTTGGGGTTACAAGGAGTCCCTATCTCAAAAATACCAAAAAAAGACTGGGCTACAATACATCATCATGATTCTTTTTTTTTGGGGGGGGGGGAGAAACAGGGTCTCCTTATAGCTCCAGCTGGCCTGGAACTCACTCTGTAGAACTGGCTGGCCTTGAACTCACAGAGATCCACCTGTCTCTGCCTCCTGAGCACTGCATGGCTTAAAGACATTTCTTAGCCACCATGTGGGTGCTGGGAATCGAACCCAGGTCCTCTGCAAGAACAGTTGGTGCTCTTCACTACTGAGCCATCTCTCCAGCCCAGGTCATGATAGCTCTGAAAATCTATTCTAAAATTCCTAACTCTGAACTTATTTAAATGTCATCTCTTGTCCTAAGCTGGAGCTCAACAACTCATACTACAAGGGACAAATGACAACTTTGAATAGTATGAATGGTTACTCATGCAAAACTTACTTTGCAGTGAATCTTTTGTTTTGTTTTGTTTTGTTTTGTTTGACTTTTTGAGACAGGGTCTCCCTGTAGCCCCAGCTGTCCTGGAACTCACTCTGTAGACCAGGCTGGCCTTGAACTCACAAAGATCGGCCTGCCTCTGCCTCCCAAGTGCTAGGATTAAAGGCGTGCACCACCAAGCCCAGCTGAGACAGTATCTTTCTTATCTTTTGTTTTGTTTTGTTTTGTTTTGTTTGACTTTTTGAGACAGGGTCTCCCTGTAGCCCCAGCTGTCCTGGAACTCACTCTGTAGACCAGGCTGGCCTTGAACTCACAAAGATCGGCCTGCCTCTGCCTCCCAAGGGCTAGGATTAAAGGCGTGCACCACCACGCCCAGCTGCACAGTGAATCTTTTGATCCTTGGCACTTGCTACTTCAGGATGCCCTACAAAGGAATGTTCCATCTCATTTCCTTATAAACTGCCATGGTGTTAAAGCCCACCTGGCTACTGCTTTCTTTCTTTATTATTTTTTTTTATTTTTTTATTATTTTTAATGTATACGAGTGTACTGTCTGCATGTAGGTTGGTGCACCTGTGTTGTGCAATGCTGTGGAGGTCAGAAGAGGGCTTCAGATTCCCCTGGAACAGGAGTTAAAGACGGTTCTTAGCCACCATGTGGGTGCTGGGAATCGAAACCA
This sequence comes from Rhizomys pruinosus, assembly GCA_009823505.1. Classification (NCBI taxonomy): domain Eukaryota; kingdom Metazoa; phylum Chordata; class Mammalia; order Rodentia; family Spalacidae; genus Rhizomys; species Rhizomys pruinosus. Next base: position 661,966 of record VZQC01015217.1, on the reverse strand, counting down.
GGTCATCTGCAAGAGCAGACGGCACTCTTTTTGTTTTTTAATTTAATTTATTTTTGTATGTGTATGAATGTAGTGTCTGCATGTAGGTCTGTGCACCCATGTCATGCAACACCAGGGATGTCAGAAGAGGGCATCAGATTCCCCTGGAACTGGAATTAAAGACAGTTTTCAGCCGCCATGTGGGTGCTGGGGATCGAACCCAGGTGCTCTGCAAGAGCAGTCGGCCGCTCTTAACCGCTAGGCCATCTCTCCAGCCCTGGAGCAGTCAGCACTCTTAACCACTAGGTCATCTCTCCAGCCCCTGCTTTCTTGACTCATAACTAAATGATCCAGAGTAACCATAGTTTTTCCTGCATAGTTTTTCAATAAACTACAAATAGATAAATGTGGTATACAACCCAGACTCTAGGAATGTGCATGACTCACTGATACCAGCTTAAGATAAAGCAAGTCTATTCTACAACAGCTAATAAGAAGTACTTTGTGGCCACACTCCTCCCGAGTTGAGTGTTGGCCTGGAATAGTAATTAAAAAAAAAAAAAAAAGTACTTTGTTTCCTAATACACAGGCTCCTCCTTCTGATGCAAACTATGGGGATCTCACCAGGCTTCATACCGCACAGGACTATGCTTCTTTTTAGCTAAGTCCCACAATAAACTATGTTCTGTGTGATTCCAGGTCTGTCTGCTTCTCTTTCAGTTTCAAGATGTATTGAAGACAGTACTCATATATCAAGACTGGACTGTTCCAGAACACTTACCTTTAGATAATTGAGACACAAATCTACACTGACTGCTGCGGTATGAATGCTGTGTCTCTTCCAAATCCCTATATTAAAACTGAACACCCAAGGTGATGGATCTGAAGGTAGACGGATGGGAGGTGACTAGGTGATCAGAGAAGAGCCTTCATAAATAGAAAGAGTATGCTTATAAACAGGCAGGAGGCACAGACAGGTGGGTTCTTGTGAGCTCCAGCCCTGCCAGGGCTACAAAGACTCTCTCTCAGAAAAAAAGCAAATAAAGAAAAACAGGGGCGTGGTGACATACGCCTTTAATCCCAGCACTTGGGAGGCAGAGGCAGGCAGATGGATCTCTGTGAGTTCAAAGCCAGCCTGGTCTACAGAGTGAGTTCCAGGCCAGCTGGGACTAAATGGAGACCCTGTCTCAAAAATACCAAAAACAGGCCAGGCATGGTGCTACACACCTTTAATCCTAGCACTTGGGAGACAGAGGCAGGCAGATCTCTGTGAGTTCAAGGCCAGCCTGGTCTACAGAGCGAGTTCCAGGACAGCCAAAGCTACAGGGAGACTCTGTCTCAAAAAGACAACAACAAAAACCTTTTTTTTTAAAAGGCCTGTCACCTTTCTTGCCTTTTCTAAAGATTGTTTGTTTGTTTGTTTATGGTATTGGGTATCAAACCCAGAACCTTGCTCATGTTAGCAAATGCTTTACCACTGAGCCTACTTCCATACCCCACCACCACCACCCACACACACACAGATTTTAAAAACCAACCAACTAGGGGCTGGAGAGATTGCTTAGTGGTAAAGAGCACTGGATATTCTCAAAGAAGACCCAGGTTCCATTCCCAGCACCTACATGGTGGCTAACAACTATCCTTATCACCAGTTCCTGAGGATCTGACACTGTCTTCAGTGTCCAAGAACACTGCACAACATTGGTGCACTCAACTATGTACATGCAAAACAATCATACAACTAAAAAAATAATTTTAAAAATCTCCCAAACCAAAACCAACAAATACCCTACATCACTGTTCTCTTACTATTAAGCTGATACTTACATCTTGATTATATTCCAAGAAGACATGGAAATTTAAATCTTTCCTCAAAATAGGATGTGCTGCAACACGACACAGGAACACTTCATGCATGGCAACTGTCTTCTTGAATATCGCCAAATATTCACTAGAAATAAGACACAGAATCAAGAGTAACAAATACACGAACCAGGGAGTCATTTGCAACAATTTTTCTTTTTTAGGAACCACAATGAAGTACTCTAAATATAAAATTAGGGATCCAAAGATAAGATTTGTGTACACGAAGTTTTAGTTGAACTATTTAGTAAATACATAAAATTCAATTCTGAAAAATGATTCATGCTAGTTTAGTATTTACTGTGTTTAAATGTTAATATCTAAAGCTTTACAAACTTTTCTTACTCTGCAAGTTGATGTTTAGCATCACTATTCAAGTATTTGTTTTTAATTCTAGAGAAATTATTTGATACAAGCTTAATAACTCAATTTCTATATAATTACAGCTTTTAAATACCTGAGAAAAAAATACCCAAAACTCAGTAAGCATATTTTCAATGTTCATTATTTTCACATGACTCAAATATGCAGGAATAATCACCATATAGAGACTACTCATGGCATTATATTGAAAAAAAAAAATGTCTTTAAGGTGTTTTATATCATCAGTGAATCCCAGAAACCATACATGTCAGTCTGAGGGTGGAAAAGCCATTCGGGAAAAAGCCTGATATTCTTGCTTCAACTATGTGCAAGAAGGGTAAGTTTTACGTACCAGCAGACCAGCAGGCTCAGTGTTGGGAGGAGTTTGGTCTCTGTGAGGGTAGTCATTCAGTGAAGACAAAAAAGAAGGATGCAGAGGATGGAGGTAGCAGAAGAATAAACCCAAGCTTCTGTTATCCAACCCCTAACCAGACCACAAGAGAACCATGATCAGGGCCGCTGGAAAGTCAGAGACGTCGGTATTACCGGTCTCTGCTCATTTCCAGCTTTCAGTTTAGAAACAATAAGGATATAACCACTACCAGACCACTGCTTGAACCCAGCACTGAGAATGCTTACGAGGGCTATCACTTTACACTTTAACAAAGAAGACCTACTTTGTTTATTAATCTTTTATTTTAGGCTAGGGTCTCACTACATAGCCCTTGGTGGCTTGGAAGTCACTAACTTACTAAAGATAGCTTCAAACTCATGGAGATCTGCCTGTCTCTATCTTTGGAGTGTAGGACTGAAGGTGTGGGCCATCGCACTCAGCTCATTTATTTTTCAAAAATATCTATTTAGAATTCCAAAGCAGTCTAACAGCAGCGTGAAGATTTGCTTGAAAACCAAGCATAAAAGTAAAGGAAATACATGACGGGGAGAAATGGCCAGACAAAGAGAAATGGAAGTGACAGTGATACAAGAATATTTTGCATAACTCAAAATACTGACCAGGCCCTCGCGTACTCTCCCACCCTGTGGCCCACTCCCTGGCGTACTCTCCCACCCCTGCGGCCCACTCCCTCTTGTACTCTCCCACCCTGCGGCCCACTCCCTGGCGTACTCTCCCACCCTGCGGCCCACTCCCTGGGGTACTCTCCCACCCTGCGGCCCACTCCCTGGGGTACTCTCCCACCCTGCGGCCCACTCCCTGGAGTACTCTCCCACCCTGTGGCCCACTCCCTGGCGTACTCTCCCACCCCTGCGGCCCACTCCCTGGCGTACTCTCCCACCCCTGCGGCCCACTCCCTGGCGTACTCTCCCACCCCTGCGGATCACTCCCTGGCGTACTCTCCCACCCCTGCGGATCACTCCCTCTTGTACTCTCCCACCCTGCGGCCCACTCCCTGGCGTACTCTCCCACCCTGCGGCCCACTCCCTGGGGTACTCTCCCACCCTGCGGCCCACTCCCTGGGGTACTCTCCCACCCTGCGGCCCACTCCCTGGGGTACTCTCCCACCCTGCGGCCCACTCCCTGGCGTACTCTCCCACCCTGCGGCCCACTCCCTGGCGTACTCTCCCACCCTGCGGCCCACTACCTGGGGTACTCTCCCACCCTGCGGCCCACTCCCTGGGGTACTCTCCCACCCTGTGGCCCACTCCCTGGCGTACTCTCCCACCCCTGCGGCTCACTAGCATTTTTTCCTTTTTCACGGTGTATCTCTGTCATGGCATGCACATGGTTGGAAAACAACTTTATGGAGTCAGTTCTTTCCTCCCTTTTTTATTTTTTTTTTGTCTCCCTGTAGCCCCAGCTGGTCTAGAATTCACTATGTAGACCAGGCTGGCCTTGAACTCATAGATCTGCCTCTGCCTCCCGAGTGCTGGGATTAAAGGCGTGCATCATCACGCCCAGACTCTTTCCTTCCATCTTTATGTGGGTTCCTGAGTTGAACTCAAGTAGGCTTGCTTGTCAAGTGCTTTCTTTACCAACTGAGCCATCTCACCTCTTTTTACCCACCTATTACTCTTGACAACGTATCTTTGATCTGTATTTTACCTTTGCTTTTGAATAATGTTTTCTTGCTACTTTGAAAAAAAAAAAAAACATTGAAAATACAAAGTTCGAGAATGTTTAAAACAGGGGAAAACTTTTCAGCAAATATGTTAAAATTTCTTGAAAAAGGATTTAATATGTTCTGAGTGTATATGAAACAAATAGTAATTTATTCATTTTTAGTTTTTGTGTATGTGCGTGGGTCTGAGTGTACGTGCATGAGGGTGCCCATGGAGGCCAGAAGAGGGTGTAAGATCCCCTATAGCTGCAGTTAAAGGCAGTCATGAGCTATCTCAGGTGGATGCTAGGTACTGAATCTCTGGTCCTCTGTAAGAGCAGCAAGTATTTAGTTTTGAGTCATCTCTTCTACTTCCCATGAAGAGTCATTAATAAAAATTTTCTTAACTATTCTCCTTAGCAAGCAGAGTAAAGGAATTATATATACCCACACACTTTTATACTTTATTTTTGATACAGGGTCTCATGTAGCCCAGGCTGGATTTGAATTGCTGATCCTCCTGCCTGTATCTCCCAAGTGCTGGGATTATAGATATGTGCTATCATGCCAGGTTTTTTTTTTTAAAAGTACTTTATATTTCAAAGAAAACATGCAAAAAGTTGCTCAGAACACTCTCCCAACATGAACTGAAGTTTTAGAGTAAGTACATGTTGAAAAAGAGAACTAGGTTCATAACTGAGAACTTAATAAACAATAATTTTTTTAAAATTTATATTCTACTTTATAAAATCATGGCTCCTTTCTACTATTTTTATAACCTTTTAGATTCTCAATTTTCAGAGTCTATTTAAATTCATCTAAAGAATCTGACAATGGAGATACAATTCTGGAATTTTCCTGCGGGCCCTGATCATGACCATTAAAGCCACTTCTAATGACTGAAATAAACCTGGATCTTTCAGAACTAGGGTGAAATGGCTAAAAGAACGGGACACCAGAGAGCACAGAGAAGACATTAAAACAAGCACAATTAACAAAAGCACAACAAAGAACCACATACGCTTCCAGTTCTTGTTTCATCTTTGTGAATTCCTCCTTTGTCATCGACCCTTCCCCTTCTCCAAGCTTCTGTAGTTTTTCCCTTGAAGCATCAAAATCAGGTCTTGGTGGTGCTGGTGGGATCTATGACAAAACCAAGTCACTAAATTTTTTTTTTTGTCTTTTTGAGACAGGGTCTCCCTATATCCCCCAGCTAGCCTAGAACTCACTCTGTAGACCAGGCTGGCCTTGAACTCACAGAGATTTGCCTGCCTTTGCCTCCTGAATGCTAGAATTAAAGG
>VZQC01015217.1:602039-640089 GCA_009823505.1 Rhizomys pruinosus | reverse complement strand
AAAAAAAAAAAAAAAAAAAAAAAAAAAAATTCTAATTATGGTAATTCTATTTCTAGCAGGATAGACACCTTACATGGAAATTTAAACAAGCTAGATATTTCTGTTCCTAAAATGAGGAAACAGCAAAATAACTACGTAAGTCATCAAATTTCAGTGAACAACCGAAACTTCTCAGGTGCTAGTTTGCTAGTTCAAAAAGTTGTTGTTGGGGCCAGCGAAGTGGCTCACTGAATAAAGGTACTTGCTGCCAAGCCTAGTGACTTGAGTTGGGAGTCCACATTGTCTTCTGACCTGCAAATGCACATAGAACTGGTGCCCCACACGCATGCACCAACACTAAAATAGAGGAATGAATGAAAAAATAAATGTTAAAAAAGAGGAAAATAGGGGTCACAAGGATAAGAAGTTATTAATGAAACAGCTTCCACAGCCTTTAACACAACATCCAGTTACGGTTACTATGATTCAACAGTTCTATAGCATCAAGGAAGAACTGGATACATGCACACAAACAGCCCCAGACCCTGTCTCGAAAAAAAAAAATTGGGGACACAAATGCCACACGTGTGGAGGTTGGAGGGCAACTTGTTTTCCCTCCTCCTGCCATTTGGATCCTGGGGATCAAAACCAGGTCTTCATGGCAAGAGCCTTTACCTTATCTCGAAGGCCCAAGATTTCTAACTTAAATGATCTTTTCTCAACCCAAGAGGAATCAAACCCAGTCAAACCCAGTCACTTCCTCAGGCTTGGCAAGCACTCTAGCACTGACAAAACCCAGCCTAGTGTTTTCCATTTTCACATTTTCATCAAGGATATTCCTCCTTTAGACACTCTTCCGCTTTTGTCAGTCTTTCTCACTTTCGACTAATCTACATTACCTCTATCAAATTTTTTTAAGATTTAATTTTGGGGGGGGGGAGTTAAGGCAGGGTCTTGATATGTACATCTAGCTGACCTAGACCTTGAACTCTCAGAGATTTGTCTGCTCTGCCTCCCTTAGTGCTGGGATTAAGGCTGTGCACTACCACACCAGGTAAGATTTATTTTTATTATTATTTTATGTGTGTTAAGTGTTTTACTTGCCCATATCTATATCTGGTGTGTGTGCAAAGAGAGGAACCCACCATGTGGGTGCTGGGAATGGAACCTGGGTCCTGTGCAAGAGCAGCAAGTGTTTTGAACCACTGAGCCATCTCTTCAGCCCCCCACCACCATTTTTTCCCATCTACAACATTTTTTTTTTGTCTTTTCTGGTCTTTTTGAGATGGGGATGGGGGTGGGGGTAGGGGGTAGTCTCCCTTTAGTCTCAGCTAGCCTAGAGCTCCCTATGCAGACCAAGCTGGCCTTGAACTCAGAGATCCACCTGGCTCTGCCTCCCAAGTGCTGGGATTAAAGGCGCGCGCGACCACGCCCAGCCCCCATCTACAATATTCTACAATAATGTCTGGTCAGCTGTGCTTTGTCTTCCTCCCCCTTTAATTTTGTGCTATGTGAAAAAAAGTTCTTGAATGTTTTACTTAAGAACTTTCAGTTCCAAGCTGGGCGTGGTGGCACATGCCTTTAATCCGGGCACTTGGGAGGCAGAGGCAAGTGGATCTTTGTGAGTTCAAGTCCAGCCTGGTCTTCAGAGTGAGTTCCAGAAGAGCTAAAAAAAGAAAAAAAAAAAAATAATTATATACTATAGATATATATGAGATTATATAGGCCGGGCATGATGTTACAGGACAGAGAGACCCTGTCTCGAAAGAACAAAAAAAAAAAAGAACTTTCAGTTCCATAAACTAATTTTACAAAGGCAAAAATCCATTAACATAAATTATGCATCAGAAAGTATATATTATCAATGTAAACACTCAAAAAAGTCATACTTCTGCTGAATATTAGTCATATATTTATTTTGGGGGGGGGTCTTTTTTTTGAGACAGGGTCTCCCTGTCCTGGAACTCATGCCCAGCCATTAGTCATATATATATATATTTTTTGGTCTTTTCGAGACAGGGTCTCCCTGTAGCCCCAGCTGTTCTGGAACTCGCTCTGTAGACCAGGCTGGCCTTGAACTCACAAAGATCCGCCTGCCTCTGCCTCCCAAGTGCTGGGATTAAAGGCGTGCGCACCACACCCGGCTAGTCATACTTTTTACAAGAAAAAAAGTCCCATTTGCTTTGCCTGGTAGACTAAAAAAGCCATAAAGTTATTTAAACAAAGGCAACATACTTTTGGAAAAACAGCTTAGCTGCACTACAACTAATTTTATTTAATCAAATAACCATGTTAGTTTCCCCTATTTTATTATTTTTTCCAGTCCTGAGGATTGAACACAAGGCCTCAACACAGGCTAGGCAAGTACTCTGCCACCAATCTACAATCTCAGTGTTTTCTCTATTTTAAAATACAAAATATAACTGCTAAATGTTCAGAATTCTATTTTGTCCCAGAATTACACCTATACATACACATACACATTTTGTTTTATAATTACTAAGAAATTAAATTTTGGAAACCAGAAAGCCTTTGATGCTTTTGTGCAAACTGAGAAAATTATTTATCACTTCTAAAAGCATTTGGCTGCTGGTCGCCACTCTCCCCTGAAGAGTCCTATACCCACATTGAGTCTTTTCCAGACTCCCTCTTATAGAGGCTCCCCTACACTCTCAGGTATGTCTTTCTTTCTTTCAGAGTACCTTTCTCTTAATCCTCATACTTAAGCCTATATTGAAATATCGTTGTTAAAATCCAACTTGGAACAGGGCATGGTGGTGCATGCTTTTAATACCAGCACTCGAGAGGCAGAGGCAGGTATATCTCTGTTGAGTTCAAGGCCAGCCTGGTCTACATGGTGAGTTCCAGGCCAGCTGGGACTATAGGGAAGACCCTGTCTCAAAAAGGACAAAAAAACAAACAAACAGAAAAACCCTTAGACCTTTGAGAATGGCTCAAAGAGTAATGACCTGAGTTTAAGCCCCAAACCTATGTCAAAGGTGGAAAGAACCGACTCCACAAAGGTGGCCTCTGTAATGGAACCCAAGAGACATGAAAGCAGAAGGTGGGGGAGGTGAAGGGGACCAGCAACATCATGCCCTCCCCCTGACCCCATGATGACGAATTTCTTTTTATTTTTTAAATATTTTGTTTTTATTTTATGTGTATGCTAGTATGTAAGTCAACCCATATTGTACAGTGCCCTCAGAGGTCAGAAGAGGGCACTGGAGTTATAGCCAGTTGTTATCTGCCATGTGGATACTGGGGGGAACAGAACCCAGGACCTCTATAAAAACACCCGGGGCTCTTAATCACTAAGCCATCTCTCCAGCCCCAGTAATGAACTTTAAAAACTTGCTTCAACAGGGCTCAGTGCTTAATAGTGCATACTGCTTNTCTTCCCCACCTCCACAGTTGGCTAAGACAGTTGTCCCAAGATTGGAGTGGGTGGGACATTGTGCTTTCTGTATGCCTTGTGTCTGCCTGATGTCTGACATGGTCTCTTAAGTGTGGTGGCCGTGTGCTTATAGGCCAGGAGCTTCTTAAAGCCACATCCTGCTTATTTTCAGTCCCATGCATGTGTCGTTACCTGGCATCACCTGCATAGGTGTGTTTTATGTTGGGAAAATCTGTGAGTATATTTCATTCCTTTTCTAAACATCTTTCTTAAATTTCACTGTAGTATTTGAATGTTCTGAAAGTCTTTTCCATATGAAACTTTTTAAATAAAACTATTTCTCAGTTGCTCATAGGACATCCAGCAGTCTAGAAAATTTTTAAAGTTTTTATGAAACTTCACATCTTTAAAACTCAGTTGGGAGGCAGAGGCAGGCGGATCTTTGTGAGTTCAAGGCCAGCCTGGTCTACAGAGCGAGTTCCAGGACAGCTGGGGCTACAAGGAAACCCTGTCTCGAAAAGACTAAAAAAAAACAAAAACAAAAACAAAAAATCTTAAAAAAAAAAACCCTCTGCTTCATGAAAAAGTGTACGACATTCTCTGCATCTTTCTTACTACTTTGCAAGCTTGCTAAGTCATCAGTTAACACTCTTCTTACCAACAGCAATATCCTACAATGTTTAGCACCTACCCTAAGCCCACTGACAGATCTATCTCTCACATTATGTATGATGGGTAAGTAAAAACAAAATGGAAAACTAAAGTGTAAGCCAAGCTTGGTGACCATAGGCTTGTAATCCCAGCACTTGGAAGGCAGAGGCAGGAAGAATGCTTGAAGGCCAACCTGGGCTACAGAAGAATTTGATTCACAAAAGCAAAACCAAAATAAAAACTAAAGTGTGAACTAACATGGAACTTTGTGCTTAGTTGGTGGCAATTACCATATATCAATATTTTTCAAATGAGCACTTGTACAATGTATTATCACCACTGCTGCCCTTCACCTAAGATAAATGGTATTGGGGGATGGGGTAGGAGGGAGAAATCAGAGTGGGCAGGCGTGGGGAAAAGGGGAGATAGGGATCAAAGGATACAAACTTTGAGTTATAAGTTCTGGAACCAAATGTATAACACGGTTGACTATTTTTAATAATTATACAGCTTTATAAGTTCTGGAGCCCAATGTATAGCATGGTTGACTATTTTTAATAATCATATACAGCTGAAACTTGCTGAGAGTAGATCAAGTGCTCTCCTCCAAAGGAAACGAAAGGTAGGTAACTACGTGAGGTATATGCTAATTAGCTTGACAGTGATGATCATTTTACAATGTATACACATATCAAAATACCTGGTTATATCTTAAATATATACAATTATTATGCTGCCAGTCATACCTCAATAAAGCTGGAGAATGGAAGCAATACCTACAGAAGACTGCAAAAAATGGGGGTGGGAGAACACTAGAAAAAGTAAAGCTATTGTGGATTACCAGTTCTTCGAAAAATCTGACAGAGCACTTAAGTAGAGCTGAGATTTGCTGACTGGAAAAATCACTGCAAATGGGTAAATTTAGACTATAAACTCATACCATTTCTGCTTTGGGGAGGAATTTCAGGGTGCTACCGGAAAGGTTTAAGAAAGGGCTTCCTGGACCAGAAGGTGTGGGTGAAGGCGTTCCACCCCGGCCCCTACGCTGGCCATCCCACCTGCACCGGCCAGGGAAGCGCAGGTTCAGCAGAGGGTCTGATCGCCGGCCCGAGGCAAGAAAGCGCCCGCGGGTCGGGGAAACCGGGAATCGAGCGGCCCCAGGGAGGAAGGGCTGCAGGAGGGCGGGGCGCGCGGCGGGATCCGAAGGGTGAAGGGGGCGGCCGCGCGGCCCGGGAGCCCTCCTCTTGCCGCGGCCCGGGGCGGGATCCGGACCGAGGTTCCTGCGGGAGGGACGGCACAACTTACTCCGCGGTCTTCCTCCGAGAGGAAGTCGGGGCCGTCATCCAGGCCTTCCTGCTGGATCGGAGAGCCCGGCACACCGAGAGGGAGGACGGGAGAGGAGAGACACAAAGAGAGACATTAGTGCCAGGCCCGCGCAGTCCCCGCGTCCGCCGCCCCCACCGCGCGCTCCGGCTCGGCGCAGCAGAGAACACCCACCATCATGGCTGCTCCGAGTCCAGGTCCAGCGCAGGCGCGCACGCACAGCAGCGAACTGAACCCGCGGCGCGGGCGGGGCGAGGGGCGGATTGTGGGCGTGGCCTGACATCAGACCCGCCCCCTGCTTGCTCCGGGGCGGGGGTGTCCCTGAGTGAGGAAGGACCTGGGAACTCTGCGCTAGCTACCTTGAACTCGGCTGCCCAGACCCCCAGCAGTTGTGGCGGCTCGCCGCTCGCCAGCTCCGGCTCTGTGAGGCTCAAGGCCACCAGGGGAGCTGTCCAGTTCCCTTGCCCTGAGGGCTCCAGGGAAAAACCTTGCAGGCACCTTCGGGAAGCCACAGTAAATATTCTTGTCTTTGTTTTGAGCTACCCGATGATTAACCACCATTAATATCATCTTGCCTGTGGAAGTTTCAGGAACCAAGGCCCTTCACACAGTAAGCAGTCATGGGCTATAATCAAGCTTTTATACTGCTGGCGAAGTAATAACCACCTCAGTTTGGGGTGCTAATGACTGCGGTATAAAAACGAGCTGTTCTCATTACAAGAGTATTCCTTTCCTTTATATTCAGAAATATCCCCAGCTGGTTATTTCCAGGTGAATAGCACCAAAAGAGTATTTCACAGGCACTTCAAAACAAGAAAATAATCCCTCAGGCCGGCAGGAAGGCCTCCCAGCGGGGAAAGGTGCTTGCTGCTAAGTCTGAGATCTGAGTTAGATCCCTGGGCCGCACAGGTAGAAGGGTCCGCCAGGTTGTCCTCCCACATCCACATATGCATGAGTACAATAAAATGTAATTTATTTTATTTTTTTAAAAAAACTTTTTTTTAATAAATTTTTTTTAATTTTTTTTTTTTTTTTTTTTTTATTTATTCTTTGTTGATTATTTTTTTTTTTTCTATAATTTTCACCCGTTGTCGAATGCTCGGTAGGTTCAGAAGGAGTGTGTGTCGGATTCCCTGGAACTGTGAGTTCTCCTGAATTGGAGTTTCAGACGGTTCTCAAAAAGGCCCCATGTTAGGGGTTGCTGGGGATCGAACCCGCGAGTCCTTGAAAGAGCGGGATCGTGCTTCCTTCAACCGCTCAGGCCATCTCCCAGCTATATTTTATTTATTTTTGTATGCTGTTGAATGTCTTCTGCGATGCAGGTTTGTACACCGTGTCGTGCAATGCCTCGGAGGTCAGAAGATGGGTCTGGGAGTTTCTCTGCGAATTGGAGATGTACAGACCGTTCTTAGCACCATAGTGTGTCTGGGGATTCGAACCCGGGTCTCTCTGTAAGAAGCGGTCGGCGCTCTTAACCGCTATAGAGCTCTCTCACTCCAGCCCCAAATTAAATGTAATTTTAAACAAAATCCATCTTAAGGATGCTACTTGCAGAGGACCCGGTTCGATCCCAGCACCCACGGCTGCCCGAGAGAGCAGCGTCTGAAACTTTTCCATTCCAGGAGAACTCCAGTTCCAGTGGAATCCGAGACCCTGTCTGACCTCCGCAGGATGCATAACAGGGTGCACAAACCTGCATCAGACAGTACATTGATAACAAGGATTACCGAAATAAATATGAAAAATAAAAAAAATAATAAAAATTTCCATCTTACCCTGGTTATCTCACGTCCACAAAGAATACACAATCACTTTACTTACGTCAGTTAATGACGTCAGCACCTTCAAAGATTCAGGCCAGAAACTTCAGTGATAATTCAAATCCTTCTCCTTCACTCCTCACATCCCACCAAATACATTGTGCTCATCATTATTGGGAGAGAGTAGAGAGGATTTTTTTTTTTTTTTAGTCTCTTTTGAGACAGCGCGTACATTCTTTTATCTAATGCCATGTGCTTAGCTGGTGATCATGCCTTTGCATCCCCAGCCTAAGCCCCTCATAGTCTGGCTGTCCCAGGGGCCTGACTGGTTCTAGCAGCCGGTATACGCTGCGTAGTTCCAGGCCTAGTGGGACCTACAGCTGGCGACCTGTCTCAAACAAATACACAAACACAAAAAACCATTACTTCATTACTTTTTATTATAATGTGTATGCGTATCCTTTCCTACCCCTTATGTGATCGTCACCCCATGTATCATGCCACTAACAGTGTGTAAAGAGGTACCAGTCAGACTGCCTGACTGGTAGATTAAGAAACAATTTTATACAGCCTTGGGGTGCGGGACTCAAACAGAGTCCTTCTGCAAGCAGTCACTGGTTATTTACCCCTAAGCCAGTCTCTCCTCAGCCCAAAGAAAAGCGTTTTTGTTTTTGTTTTTGTGGTCTTTTTGCCAACCAGGACCTATGACGACTGGCCTGGAACTTGTTACCTAGATCAGGCTGGCCTTGAGCTCACATATCAGTCTGCCTCTGCCACTCAAGTGCTGAGACTAAAGGCCTTTATCATGTCCATCTCTTTTCTTTTTTGCGACAAAATTTCCCTGGACCAGTATGTAGCCCGGTTGTATTAATAATTTGGGTCATCCCACCCCAGCCGTCCTGATCGCTGGGTGATTAGGATATGGTCATACTCGGATATTGCTATTTTTCTTATTCTTATTTGATATTTGTTTCTTTTGTTTTGACGACAGGCTCTCCTGTACACCGGTGTGCTTACCAGCTGCCATGGGACCAGCCTGTGCTGGGTTTCGAATGGCCACCAACCCAGTGCAGCCTAACATTTTCTTTTTTTTATTATTTTATTTATTTATTTTTTTCATCGTGTATGAAATGTATTGTCGTGCTTATGGTCTGTGCAGCCGGTTGTCGTTGCAATGCTGCGAAAGTCAGAAGAGGGGTGTCGGATTTACCACCTAGGGAACTGGAGTTGTTGGAATGTGGAGGTTACAAGACGGTTCGCGCCACCATGTGGGGGCTGGGGATCGAACCTGGGTCCTCTGCAAGAGCAGTCGAAGCTTTAACCTGCTAGGCCATCCTCCAGCCCCAGCAGGCCTAATGTTCTTATGTTCTTTATCGTCTCTCTCTTGCTCACTGTTTCCTCTTAAAACACAGATGTGAATGACTGAACTATTACTCTGTTAACTAATTTGTATGTGCATGCACAAGCATTCATGTATGTGTATGCATGTCTGTGTGCAAATGTATGTTCCCATGCATGCATGTGTTAAGGCCAGAGGTTGAAGTCATATATCTTCCTCTATCACTCTCCACAGCAGTTTTGGAAACAGAGTCTCTCTCAGAACCTGAAGCTCACCTATTGGATAGGCTAGATAGCTGGCAAAACTAGGATCCACCTGCTCTGCCTCACAGTGCTGGGATTACAGGTGCATGCTACCATGCCCACTTCTTTCACATGGGTACTGGAGATCCACACTCAGGTACTCTTGCCTTCCCAGCAAGCACTTTACTCACTAAGTTGTCTCCCCAGTTCCCTACTCTGCTCAGGAATCTATAAGCCTCCATTCCGTAATGGTCCAACTGTTCATCCTACAATTCTAAGCCCTCTGTATTTGAATGCCTCCCTAGTTTGCTAGGCCTTCCATCCTACTGTTGAATGGAAGCTCTCAAGACAATAATAATAAAATTGCTAATAGTTCCATAAAAACCTCAGGTTAAGTTCCTGTCCCAACAAGGGTTATTCATCAATATGGTAGGAAGGAGGGATTCATGGACTTCATGTGTGGGAATGTATTTGTGTGTGCATGTGCATGTGTGAGCACATGTGTGGAGGTCAAAAGACAACCTCTAGTAAGTTGTACGTCAACAGGAATAGCTCTACTATTTTTACCCTTTTTTTTTTTTGTCTTTTCGAAGACAAAGGCTCTCCCTGTAGATCCGATTTCCTGGGAACATCTCACCTCTGTAGACCAGAGCTGGACTTGAACATCACAAAGATGGCTGCCTGCCCTCGCCTCACAAGTGGCTAAGGAAATTAAGGCATGTAGCTCCAACCACGCCCAGAACGAGATTATAAATCTTTTTTTTGTTTAATTTTTTTTTAATTTATTCTATTTTGTATGTGTGTGAATGTACCTGTCTGTAATGCAGGTTTTGTAGCACCTGTGTCGTGTATGCCGCCAGAGGTACGAAGAGAGTCTTGGATTCCCTGGAACTGGATTCGGAGATTGGAGTTACGATGGTCTTACCGCATGGGGATGCTTGGATCGAACCCGGGTCCCATCGGCAAAAAAACAAAAAAAAAAACAAAAAAAAAAAAAAAGAGCAGTTGGCACTCTTTATTTTTTTCATCGCTATAGGCCATTCTCTCCAGCCCTGAGCTATCATAATTTAAAGCAGGGACTTACACATAGCCCTTAACACCATGCCCAGTGTAACGATTCCAGATGGGATGGTGGTGTGGTAGAGTACCAAGGGAAAGGGAGTCTAAAGGCTATATTACAGATGACTTGAGAGCTATTCTGTATGAAATCACCAATCCGCTAGCAGAATGCGTATACAGACACCTTTAAAATCCCTAGCACGTCCGTATGAGGCAGATGCAGAGAATCCCTGGGCAGTGTAAAGCCTAGCCTGTCTATATAAGTGAGTTCCCAGGCCAATCATTTGGGGCTACAGGGAGCCCTTGTCTCAAAAGAGACCAACAAAAAAATTAATGAGTGTGCAGACCTTATATCAAGGGACTTCACCAGACACCTGAAGCACAGAGAAGGCATATGTCCTCCACATCCCCCCACCATCAAGCAACTGTGAAATTGCTGAGGTTCCAGTGTGATTTTTTGGAGAAACTTCAGAGACAGAAGGGAAGAGGAAGTGATCGTTAGACTCCATATATAAACAAAATTGAAAGCCTGAAACTAGACAAGTCAACGAACCTAATAACAGAGGAAAAATGCATCTGAAGGAGGTCAAACAAAGCAAGCCTTCAACATAAGTGGAAGATGGCATTTGTGATTCACAGGGAATACAGGCAAAAAGGACAACCCACCTGCAGGAAACGACGAAGGGACAGCCCATGGGAAGGTGTAGGATAATCAGCACACTAAGCTCTACCAACATGATCCCAATTACCCCCCCCCTGAACCAAGATTTCTTTCTCACAGGCTTGGTTGGAAAAAGTCCCTTAATTTATTATGTAAAACAAAAGAACCTGAATACCAAAGCAAACCCTGAGTGAAAAGAGCAATACAGGGGGCTGGAGCAGATAGGCTCAGAGGTAAGGCGACTTTTGCTCTTACAGGAGGACCTGGGTTTCATCCCCAACACCACATGGGTGGCTGAGAACCCATCGTAACTCCAATTTCCAGGAGAAACCTCAGTCATCCCAGGGAACCGACACCCTCTGTTGACCGGGGGTGGGGCCGCGGCATTGCACGACGTTACGAGTGGTACACAACACCTACTGCCAGATAGTACATTCCTACACGAGACAAAAAAAAAGAGTGCAAGCGTGGTGGTGCACTCCTCTACTTCCTAGCTTGGAGGCAGAGGCAGTCGGCCAGATCTTTGGGAGTTCAGGCCAGCCTGCTCAACAATAGTGGTTCCAGACAGCTGGTGCTACAGGTAGACCCTGGCTCACAAAAAAAAAAAAAAAGAGCAATACAAACAGTGGTGATCTCTATACCAGATTTCAAACTAAACTACAGGGCTATAGTTGTTAAAAAAAAGAAAAAGCTTGATACTAGGCACAAAAAAAAGACTGTGAACAAATAGAACAAACCAAAGACCAATACTTGAGCACAAATAAACAAATTATTAGCCATCTCATATGGGTGACAGGGGGCCAAGAAGACACAATTGGGAGTGAAAAGCAAAAAAAGAAGACAAAAATCTTCATCGAAAATGGAATGGGTTTGGCGAAAACTAGGATCCCCACTTGGGTAGAAAGATAAGTTTAAACCCCTAGCCACTCACCTCACTAAAAAAACCCCCTAACCCTCTCCCTCTCACCTGTAAAAAAGTCAACAATATCAACTCCAGATGGATTAAAGACTAGAAACGTGAGAAACCTCCAACTCTGAAGTTGATAAAGAAAAATAGCAAGAAAAAGGTTGGCAGTGTATAACTACAAGACATAAGGTGTAGGAAAAGACTTTCCCTCCTAATCATACGCAGGCTGCAACAAGAATTAAGGTCAACATTGACAAATGGGACCTCACTAAAACGCCAAAGCTTCTGTACAATCAAAAATAAACAATCAAGGACGTGAAAAGAAAACCCACACGGGGAGGAACAATATTCAACCTCAGGATACTCTTACAAGCATTGGATTCCAGGATTATATACAGTACATCAAAAAAACAAAGAGAAAGAAACAAAATGAAGTGTACTCAAAGATGGGAGCAAACGATGCTGAACAGAGACCGTTAAAAGATGAGGAATTAGAGATGGGGCTGAGAAACATCTTAAGTGTTCAATGTTGCCTGCAATGTGGTGCACACCTTTATCCCAGCAATCGGGAGGACAAGAGTTATGTGAAGTGAGTTGCCTGTGGGTTCAAGGCCAGCCTGTTCTACAGAGTTGAGCTCCAGACAGCCTGGTCTAAAAGGAGACCCTGTCTCAAAAATACTAGAAAAAAAAAAAAAGGATTAAACTAAAAAAAAAAAAAAGTGTTCAAGTGTCACTAAATAATTAGGAAATGCAAATTAAAACCACTTTAAGATATCGTCCATCCCAGAAGACAGGGCCTAGGAGAAACGAAAACAAATGGTACCCAAGTGCTGGAGAGGTTGTGGGGAGAAGGGGAACACTCATCCATATGGGAATGGGAATGTAAACTTGTACAGGCAACTAGTGGAAAGCAGTGTGGGAGATCCTTGGAAGACTGAAATGAAGCTCACCAACCTAGAAACCGCAGTCATACTACTCCTTGGGTATATACCCACAAGACTCATCTTACCGAAAAGATACATATGCACATCCATGTTTTATTGCAGCTCTGTGCACAAAAGCAAAAAGGCTTATACCAACCCAAATGCCCCTCATCTGAGGGAGTTGATAGAGAAAATGTGGTACAGTCACACAATGGAATACCACTCAGCAGTAAAGAACGTGACATCAATGAACTGTTGCAGGTAAATGGAATGGAACTAGAAGATATTATGTTAAGTGAATAACACAGGCCCAGAAAAAAATGATGATGGGATCACTTAAAGCTGTTGGATGCTAGTGACCATTTACCTAATTGGTATTTCATCGTGTGCATGGCCCCCTTGAACTTTTGTCCAACGAATTGGGAGTGATGCATATTAGAAAGAACAAACAAAACAAAACAACAAAAAAATTTTTTTTTTTTTTTTTTTTTTTTTTCTTCCTTCCTTTCTTTCTTAAAAAAAAGAAAAGAAAGAAATTGAAATTCTGTCAAAACAAGTTAACCTTCTACAACGAGGAATTTAAAAGACGGAGAAAAAGATTAAAACATGTTTGGCAGAATGCATGAGCTCTGGTGGGTGTGGTACATTTAGGGTGGGGGACACAGGTCTAGATTTGATTAGTAACATAATCTTGTACAAAGAATATATAATAAAAAAGAAAAAAAATTAAAAAAGAACAAAAAAGAAAGTTTCTAGAAAAAAAGAAAAAGAACAAAAAACAAAAAACAAAACTGTATATCTTTGACTGAACCTCGTGCAAGCCTGGTTAACTGATTAGCAGGTCAGTGATTGTAGAGTTTGGAATGTTGCAGGTCTAGAGCCCAAACACAATTTACCTTGGGCCATCTTTAGCTCCTAAATAGCCATCCCTTGCTCATCTCTGTGTCTGGCTTAATATCTTGTGACTAACAGATTGTGCTAGACAGCTTTGGTATCAACTTGATACACCTGGGTTGAGGGAGCCTCAATTGGGGAATTTCCTCCATTGGACTGGCCAGTAGCCAGGCCTGTGGAGTGTTTTCTTTCTTTTTTCTTTCTTTTGTCTTTTCAAGACAGGGTCTCCCTGTAGCCCCAGCTGTCCTGGAACTCACTCTGTAGACCAGGCTGTCCTTGAACTCACAAAGATCCACCTGCCTCTGCCTCCGGAGTGCTAGGATTAAAGGCATGTGCCACCATGCCCGGCACTTTTTTTTTTTTTTTGTGGAGTGTTTTCTTAATTGTTGAGTTATGTGAATGATGTGGGAGGGCCCAGCCCATTGTGGGCAATGCTAGCCCTAGGCAGGTTGTTGTGTATTGTATAAGAAAGCAGGGCCAGCTGTAGTGGCACACACAGGTAGGTAGGTAGGTTATGCTGAAGAGACAGTCAGTGGGAGAGGAGGCAGAGGAGGCAGAGGCAGGAGGATCACAAGTTTGAGGCCAACCAAGGCTATACATTTTCCTGGGGCTGAAGAGATAGCTCAGTGGTTAAGAGCACTAACTTCTCTTGCAGAGGACCAGAGTTTGATTCCCAGCACCCACATGGTGGCTAACACTGTCCATAACTCCATTTCCAGGGGATCTGATGCCTTTTTCTGACTTCCACAGGCATTTCGTGACATGGCTGCATTTACACACATCATACACATAAAATAAAAATAATAGTTTTTTTTTTTTTTTAAAAAGGAAAGCAGGTTGGGCATTGAGCCAGGAGAGCAAGCCCAGTAAGAAGCATTCCTCCATGGCCTGTGCTTCAGCTCCTGCCTCCAGGTTCCTGCTTTGAGTTCCTGTTTTGGGCTCAGTGATGAACTATGACCCAGGA
Organism: Rhizomys pruinosus; assembly: GCA_009823505.1. Classification (NCBI taxonomy): domain Eukaryota; kingdom Metazoa; phylum Chordata; class Mammalia; order Rodentia; family Spalacidae; genus Rhizomys; species Rhizomys pruinosus. The sequence goes on along the minus strand of VZQC01015217.1, from coordinate 625,990 downwards.
GATGTGAGCTGAATAAACTCTTCCCTCCCCAAAATGGTTTTGTTGCAACAATTGAAAGGAAACTAGAACACAGATAAAAACTTAAAAAAAATTTTTTTTATTTATTATTTTTTGTGTATGAGGGTACTGTCTGCATGTAGGTTGGTGCACCCAAGTCATGCCCATGGAGGCCAGAAGAGGGCGGTGTCGGATTCCCCTGGAACTGGAGTTAAAGACAGTTCTTAGCCACCATGTGGGGGCTGGGAATCGAACCCGGATCCTCTGCAAGAACAGTCGGTGCTCTTCATCGCTGAGCCATCTCTCCAACCCCAGGTGAAAACTTTTTGGAGTGTATTATCACCAGCTTCCACCAAACAAAAGGCTGGATGTTATCAGATAGCATCTGAGGCCTACAGCTGAGGTTTCTATTTTGCTGTAAGAACCTACTTGAAAGGAAACTGGAACCGAAAGTGGTACCAGAGAGCAGACTTATTGCTGTGACAGAGCTGACCTTGGTGTTTTCAGGATTGTGAAAGCATTTGGAACTTTGGCCTGTGGAACTTGGAACAATTATGTTGAAAGAATCATAGACAATGGAGGCCTGGCTTGTGAAGCTTCAGAGGGAAGCAGAGACCATCAGGGCTATTTGCATGATATTTTTTACTTAAGAATCTGTGGGTTCTGGTCAGCTGGAGCTAAAGAATCAGCTGTAAGTAACAAGAGACCAGAACCTGAAGTGAAACCTTTGTTTTACTGGGACAATTGATGCTGATTAGCTGGGGCTGAAAAAAAATCAGCTGTTTTACGTAACAAGACACCAGCATCGCTGTGGTGAAATCTTCTGGGAAGAATTTCCTCAGGGTCAGCACATAGATGCTATGATCCAGAGAGGGCCCAAGCCTCCAACTCAAGCTGAAAGCAGGACTTGGTAATGTGTAAGAGTCTCCTGCATGGTTCTGGTGTTGAAATGTGAAGGGGTCACAGAGAAGCTGAGGCTTGGCCCTGTGAAAGGCCAGGAAAGGCCGTTGGTGAAAGTGCCCCCTCAGTTGCAGTGAAGACCCCAAGATTGCAGGGTTCATGAAGAGAAGAAGCTGAGGCTTTGCACCAGAAGAGGTCAGAAGTGCCCACTGGTGAAGATGCAGCCTCAGTTTCAGTGGAGACCCCAGCTTTTTGGAGATGCCAGGGCCATGGGACAACCACCAAGAGCAGCACCAAGTATGAAATGGAGCTGGCCCAGGGCCTGTGAGATGAGTTGTTTGTGCTGTGGACAAGAGAGTAGAAGTGGACCTGCCGAAACCCTTAAAGCCCAGAAGATTGTGAGTGAATCCCAGATGTCCAGCCTTGAGCTACTTTGCTGGACTTAGGTTTTGCTTAGGTGTGCCTGATTCTTCCTTTTGAAATATTTGAAATAAGAAAGTACTTGGATTTTACAGGAGCCCACAGTTCAAAGACTTTTTTTTTTTGGTCTTTTCGAGACAGGGTCTCCCTATAGCCACAGCTGGCCTGGAACTCGCTCTGTAGACCAGACTGGCCTTGAACTCACAAAGATCCACCTGGCTCTGCCTCCCAAGTGCTAAGATTAAAGGTAGGCACCACCACACCTGGCAGTTCAGAGACTTTTAAAAGAGACTGAACTTTAAGTGTTTGGAATTTTTTTTTTTGAGACAGGATCTCCCTTTAGTCCAACTGCCCTGGAGCTTACTGTATAGACCAGGCTGGCTTTGAACTCTAAGAGATCCACCTCCTCTGCCTCCTGAGTGTCTGGATTAAAGGCATGTGCCACCACACCTGGCAAATGTTCGGATTTTTTTTTTTTTTGGTCTTTTCAAGACAGGGTCCCCTGTAGCCCCAGCTGTCCTGGAACTCACTCTGTATACCAGGCTGGCCTTGAACTCACAAAGATCCACCTGCCTTTGCCTTCCGAGTGCTAGGATTAAAGGCATGAGCCACCATGCCTGGCAGTGTTTGGATTTTTAAAGGACTGTAGGACTTTTAAGGTTTTACCGTCTTATGTTAACATCATATCTTGGGGAAGAGAAATGGAAAGGTTGTGGTTTAATAGTGATGTTTTGTGCATCAAGTTGACAAAGGGTCAACTGTGCTGCATAGCTTTGGTATCAACTTGATACACCTGGGTTGAGGGACCCTCAGTTAGGGAATTGTCTCCATTGGAGGCTTGTAGCCAGGTCTGTGGGGTATTTTCTTGATCGTTCAGTGATGTTGGAGGGCCCAGTCCATTGTGGGAGCTGCCAGCCCTGGGCAGGCTGTTGTGTATTGTAAAAGAAAACAGATTGAGATGGGCGTGGTGGCACACACCTTTAATCCCATCACTTGGGAAGCAGAGGCAGGTGGGTCTTTGTGAGTTCAAGGCCATTCTGGTCTACGTAGTGAGCTCCAGGCCAGCTGGGATAAAGGGAGACCCTGTCTTAAAAAGACCAAAAAAAAAAGAAAGAAAGCAGGTTGGGCATTGAGCCAGGAGAGCAAGCCAGTAAGCAGCATTCCTCCATGGCCTATGCTTCAGCTTCTACCTCCAGGTTCCTGCTCTGAGTTCCTATTTTGGGCGCTCTCAGTGATGAATTGTGACCCAGGAGATATGAGCCAAATAAACCCTTCCCTCCCCAAGATGGTTTTGGTCAGTGTTTTGTCACAATTGAAAGGAAACTAGAACAGATAAAAACTTCTTGGAGTATATTAACTCAGCATATCACCAGCTTCTGCCAACCAAAAGGCTGAGTGTTATCAGACAGCATCTGAGGCCTACAGCTGAGGTTTCTTTTTGCTGTAACCACCTACTTAATGTTTTCACCAATGTAGTTGAAAAGTACCTTAAATTAGCCAGGCGTGGTGGCGCACGCCTTTAATCCTAGCACTCAGGAGGCAGAGGCAGGCAGATCTTTGTGAGTTCAAGGCCAGCCTGGTCTACAGAGTGAGTTCCAGGACAGCTGGGGCTACAGAGAGACCCTGTCTCAAAAAAGACCAAAAAAAATTTTTTTTATTTGTTATTATTTTATGTGCATGAGTGTATTGTCTCCATGTATGTGAATGCATCCATGCGATTCAGTGCCTGTGGAGGTCAGAAGAGAGTGTCAGATCCCCTGAAACTGCACTTAAGGACAATTCTTAACTGATGTGAGGGTTCTGGGAATCAAACCCAGGTCCTCTGTAAAAGCAGCCAGTGCTCTTAACCCCTGAGCCATCTCTCCTGGACCATATGTTGTGTTTTTAATTTTTAAATTTTTTTTTATTTTATGTGTATGAGTGTTTTTGACTGCATGTATGTAAATCCATTCATGTAATGCCCACAGGGGACAGAAGAGAGCCCTGGACCTGGAGTTACAGATAGCTGTTAGCCACCATGTGGATTCTGGGAACTGAAAGAGATCCTCTGCAAAGGTGGCCAATGTGCTTAACTGCTGAGCCATCTCTCCAGCCCCAGTTCTTATAGTCACATTTGATAGTGGAAAGAACCAGGATATGAATGCAATCATAAAGAAAAGAAAGAGGGTTAGGGAGATGGCTCAGTAGTTAAATCACTTGATGCATGAGCCAGAGATCCAGATTTCAGATCACTACAACCTATATAAAATCCAGGTAAGTGTAGCTGCCCACCTGTAATTCCAGCCACTGAAGGCAGAGACAGAAGACCCTCAGAAAGCTGACTAGCCAGACTGGCCATGTTGCCAAGTTCCAGGTTTTATTGAAAAACCCTGCCTCAGGCAGATCTCTGTGAGTTCAAGACCAGCCTGATCTACATAGTGAGCTCCAGGCCAGCTGGGACTAAAGGGAAACCCTGTCTCAAAAAGACCAAAAAAAGAAAACCCTGTCTCAAATAATACAGTAGAAAAACAATTGAAAATGATTCCTGACATCAACCTCAGGCCTCAACACACACATATTCACACACACACACACACACACACAAAGTTAAATACATAAATTGTTCTTGGTGTTCTATAGCTAGTAAAGGATTTGAACCAGGATCTTCAAATATCTAAGCTTACTTCTTAGCACCAAAATTACCATTTAAGAGCCACGAGTACCCAGGAGTCTCTGGGTAGCATATTTAAGTCAATTTTTCATGATAATTCTAAAATTGGAAGAAAATTGCAATTATTATTGACTAGCACAGGAGCCTATCGTTAGGACAATCCTACCTCCTACTGAAGATTAGCTGTAGGTGTGTTTTAAGCATTGTGAGCTGCCGTCACGAAGCCTTAGGAGACTGCCATACATTAAGAATCTCTGAAGAAGCCCCACATTGGTCTTATATCCACATCATAGACTGTTTTCTCTCATTAGTATATATGAGAAAGCCTGGCACAGTGGCATATGCTTATAGTACTAGCTACTTGGAGGCTGAGGGAAAATGATCTCTTGAGCACAAGAATTCAGGGTTAGACTAGGCAGCATAACAAGACTTTAAAAGAAAAAAGGCCACCCTATTAATCCCAGAACTCATGAGGCACAGGCAGGCAGATCTTGTGAGTTCAAGCCAGCCTGGTCTATATTGGTGAGTTCCAGGCCAGCTGGCTACAGGGAGACCCTGTCTCAAAAAAAGACAAAAAAAAGGAAAAGAAAAAGAACACACATGAGAAAACCCACTTTTTTTCTTGCTGAGAAGGGGCCAAACACAGAAGACCAGAAGATCAGAAGATTTTGTGAGGAGCAAGGGCAGGAAGCTAGCAAGCCACTCCGCACACAGGCCCAGCTATCTTCCCTGGCTAGAGTAGGAGCTCCTCGGGGGCTTTTTTCCTCATCGTCCCTTTGGAGCAGAGCTCCATTTCTCCCAGGAAAGCTGTGCTGAGTGGCAGCTTTGGAACCAGGGAGTCGTGAACGTGACTGTGTGTGCACAGAAGCTTTCAGCATGCTATAACGTGTCCTCTTTTCTTTCTAGTGGGAAAAACAGAATGTATGATGTCCTCCATGAGACAATTGAAAATGATTTCCCAACTTTTCTGGGCAAGATCTTTGCATTTCTTGCCAATCCAGGCCTGATCATTCCAGCCATCCTACTAATGTAAGTTTACCAAGGCCTCTGGCTTCACCTCATCGGAACCTCTCTTAGTAGTTGAGGCTTTCTGGACAGGGCCCCCTACTTCACCCTCTTAGTCTGGCTTTCCCAGAAGACCCTGAGACAAAGTTCAAATGCAGTTAGTTTATGAGGGGGATGTAGAGAATTAAGACAGGGAAGGGTGAAAGTGAAGTGACATTGATGACTTTGGCATGTAAATGACTCTTAATTTGATCCTGCTGAAAAAAGTAAAGACAAATGCCTCATAGTTACCCTCCTAAGACAAGGGGGTCTGGGGCATTTGCAACCTACCAAGTTAATTGGTAATATCAAAGTGCTCTGAGCTCTGATTCTCTCAGAAAGCTGAGACTGTGTTATTGGCTTGCATATGAGGTATACCTTTTCCTTATAAAGACGTATTTGGGACTTCTGAGCATATTCATTTTCTCAGCTCTATAGCCTTGAGAGTGTCTTTTCCTTTCCTAATAAACTGCCTTTATTTCAGTTGGCTTAAAAAAAAACATATTTGGGGGCTGTGGAAACTGGTCCGTCAGTAAAGTGCTGGCATGTAAGCATGAGGCCTGTGTTTGGTCCCCCGAACCCGTGTAGAAAGAGCATAATGGAAGGAACTTGTAATCCCAGTCCTGGGGAGGGAAGATGGGCAGATCCTGGGCATTCTGGAGCCAGCCTAGTCTACTTGGAGATCTCCTGGCCAGTGAGATACCCTTTCTCACACAACACAAAAAAAAACCAAATAAAATAAAAAGGAAAAGGTGGAGAATGTCTGAAGAACAGTTCCCAAGGTTGTGCCCTGACCTCCATACACACGTACAGATTCTCTACACACACACACAAACATGTAACACACACAATATAACAGAAAATTTGTGGGGGGATGGAGTCATAGCTTAGTATGCATGAGGCCTGGGCTCAGCCTCAGCTCTAAAAAAATAAGTAAACTAAAGCCAAAATCTCCTGTATGGCTCTTTTATTGCAAATAATACAGACAACCATGGTCATAAAATTAAGCAAAAGTTCACATTTTACAATATTACTTTAGGTATCTATGTTTTTAAATTTTATTAAAATTTTAATTTTGTGAGTGTATGATGGCTACCTAGCGCAAGAGTCCTTGTGAGTTCCAGGCCAGTCTGGTCTGCCAGAGCGAGTTCCAGGACAGCTGGGGTGTTCACTTCCCTCTACCTTAGCAGGCTGTCCTCTCTTTTCCCAGTTCTGCTGCTTTTCTCTCCAATTCTCCTAACTACAACTGTTGAAGCGGCTACTCCTGCCTCCAGCCTTCCTGGTGCCCTTTTCTTCTTGGCTTAATTCAGCACTTAAAGGGTTGGATGTCCTAAGCACAGTATCCAGAAACATAGACAACATGTTGTGTCTTCTAGAACATCAGAATTTCTTTGCTCATCTTTTCAGTCATCTCTGTGCCCTGGACACGGCCTTAGCCAACAGCACATACTTGTATTGTTGTTTCACATCCTTGATTTCTAATACTCTCTGCCTCTAGTCCTGGCATAAGAAGGATGGCATAATAGTGGCATCCTGTGACCCTGAGTAAATTATGGAATCCAGATGCCAACCTGACCTTCGTAAGCAACAAAAGGAATTCCTCTGGACACANACAGCTGGCCTGGAACTCGCTCTGTGACGAACAGGCTGGACCTGAAACCTCACCAAGAATCCACCTGGCTCTGCCTCCAAGTGCTAAGATAAAGGTTAGCACCACCACACTGCAGTTCAGAGACTTTTAAAAGAGACTGAACTGTTTAAGTGTTGATTTTTTTTTTTTTGAGACAGGATCTCCCTTTAGTCCAGCTGACCTGGAGCTACTCTGTAGACCAGCTGGCTTTGAAACTACTAAGAGATCCACCTCCTCTGCTCCCTGAGTGCTGGATTAAAGCATGTGCCACCACACCTGGAAATGTCTGGATTTTTTTTTTGTTTTTTCTTTTCACTGAGAGGTCCCTTTTCTAGCCAGGCTAGTCTGAGCATCGAGTTGATTATCCAGGCTGCCTTGAACTCCCAAAAGATCCCACCTGCCTTTGCCTTCCGAGTGCTAGGATAAGGGCATGGCCACCATGCCTGGGGGCAGTGTTGGATGTTTTAAAGGATGTAGTTGGACTTAAGGTTTTACCGTCATATGTTAACAATCATATCTTGGGGACGAAATGGAGGAGAGAAATGGAAAGTTGTGTTTAATAGTGATGTGTTTGAGTGGCCATCAAGTGTGACAAAGGGTCAACTGTGCTGCATAGCTTTGGTTGTCAACTTGATACCCTGAGGTTGAGGGAACTCAGTTAGTGAATTGCTCTCTTGGACTGTCCTTGTAGCCAGTCTGGTGGGGTAATTTTCCTTGATCGTTGCAGAGATGTATGAGGGCCCAGTCCATTGTGGAGCTGCCGCCCTGTGCAGGCTGTTGGTGTATATGTAAAAGAAAAAAGATCTGAAGATGGGCGGTGGTGGCACACACCATTTAATCCCATCACTGGGAAGCAGAGGGCAGGTGGGGTCTTTGTGAGTTAAAGGCCCATTCTGGTCTACGTAGTGAGCCTCCAGGCCACAGCTGGGACTAAAGATGTAAAAAAAAAAAAAAAAAGATAAGAGAAGAAAGGTTGGGCATATTGAGCCAGGAGGAGCAAGCCAAGTAAGCAGCATTCCTCCATGGCCTATGCTCCGGCTTCTACTCCAGTTTCTGCTCTGAGTCCTTATTTTGGGCTCTCTCAGTGATGAATTGTGACCCAGAGATATAGCAAATAACCTCTCCTCTCTCCCCAAGTGTGTTTGGTCAGTGTTTTGTCACCAATTGAAAGGAAAGCTAGAACAACGAAAAAACTTCTTGTGAGTATATTAACTCAGCATAATCACCAGCTTCACCAAGCCAAAAGGCTGAGTGTTATCAGACAGATCTGAGGCCATAAGCTGAGGTTTCTCTTTTGTCGTAACCACCACTTAATGTTTTCACCCACATGTATTGAAAAGTACTTAATTATCCCAGGCGTGGTGGCGAACGCCTTTAATCCTCGCACTCAGGAGGCAGAGGCAGGCAGATTTTGTGGAGTTCAAGGCCAGCCTGGTCTACAGAGGTGAGTTCCAGGACAGCTGGGGCTACAGAGAGACCTGTCTCAAAAAAGACCAACACAAAAAAAGTTTAACTATGGTTTTATACTTTTTTTTTTTTTTCTGTTAATAAAAAGTTTCATGAAACTCGTTCACATGTAGGACATGGAATTTTGGGTAACCTGAATCTGTGTTCCCAGGCCATGGTTACTCCTGTTTAGCTCTGGAATAAATTAATCTCTCATCCTCTTAAAAAGAAAAAGACGACTTCAAATGTCATCCTCAGGAAGACTCAACTTCCCATGACAAAGGGTCTCTCTTACAAGTGGCCCCAGGCTCATCAGTTAGACTAGAGGGCTGGCTAGTGAGCCTCCTTTCCCTCTCCAGCACTGAAATTATATATGGGCAACAGCACTGAGATCACATATGGGCAACACCATGCCAGTCTTTTTACACATCTTCTGGGGATGTTACTAACTGAGCCATCCCCAAACCCTAATGTGGCCTTCTTTTTTTTTTTTTTTTTTTTAAATTTTTATTATTTAATTTATTTATTTATGTGGTATGAATGTACTGTCTGCATGCAGGTTGTTGCACCCGTGTCGGCAATGCCGCGGAGGTCAGAAGAGGGTCTCGGATTCCCCTGGAACTGGAGTTCTCCTGGAATTGGAGTTTCAGACGGTTCTGCCGCCATGTGGGTGCTGGGGTGAACCGGGTCCTCTGCAGAGTCGGTGCTCTTAACCGCTAGGCATCCTCCAGCCCCGTGGTCTTTTTTATCCTGGTCTTTTATTTTATTTTTGTTTTTTTAGATTTCAAAATTCCAATTTTTATTTGTTTTTTGTTTTGTTTTTTTTTAAATTAGTTTTTATTGATGTTTGTGCATTTCATACCATTTTTTTTCCAATGTCAGTTCATGCTTATTTCCCTTTCTCCCCCCCCCCCACCCCCACCCCATCCAGATCATGCATTATGCCATACTGTCCCCTGCATGTTTCTCTCAGTTTTTTTTTTTCAATTTTAGCATTAAGTAATAAATCCATGAGTACAAGGCCTCCTACAAGCATCCTTCATGCAAAACCTATCTGCAGGCTGTTGTGCCCAAACACCTACAGCCCCACCATCCAGTGGGGGGTGACAGGTTGTTTGTTCAATCAAGTTGATCAAATGAGTGTCCAGACTACATTGCTGTAGTTTCACCATTCACCCCAATCGCAGCCCTTACATTCTACCACGCCCCCTCTTCCGCAGGTTGTTCCCTAGGCTTAGAAAAGGGGCACAGGTGGATGAGAGGTAAAACAGTCCACTCTCTCTGGAGCTGTTGACTTGGACTCTGGTCAATTCTGGCTGTTTCCTTTCATGGGCTGACAGTTTGTCCAGGAATAACCTTTCGATCCTACTAATGAAGAACAAGCAATTAGATATATAGGTATTTAAGCAGCACTAATAGTTATGGTAGGTTACTTTAGCATAGACACATGTTTGGATATGTTAATCCATGAATTACAATTTTCCCCCCTGTTAAATATGACAGGGTCTTACTGTGGCTTATAACATCTCCTAACCTGTAGAGGATGTAAGCTTGTGGCATCAGCCATGGGTTATTTCTCCAAGGGGAGAGCCAATAGCCAATTAGATTTGGGATATACAGGCACATGGCTGCCTCTGCTGCACAGTATTTCCAGGCAGGTGAGGTGTAGCTGGTCCTGGTCTTTTTGAGGCAGGGTCTCCATGTAGCCCCAGCTAGCCTGGAACTCCCTATGTAGACCAGGCTGGTCTCAAATTCCATATAAAGCTGAGGATGACCTTAAATATGATCTTGCTCCCTCTACCTCCCAAGGGGTAGGATTACAGTGAGATTTTTTTTTGTTGTTGTTTGTTTGTTTAGGTCTTCTTGAGACAGGGTCCCCCCCATAGCCCAGCTATCCTGGAACTCATATGTAGACCAGGCTGGCCTTGGACTCACAGAGATTGTCTGCCTCTGCCTCCCTAGTGCTGGGATTAAAGGAGTGTGCCACCACCCCTCATGTTATCATTTACCAATAAGTACTTTTGCTTTTGACCTTTGTTCAGAAAGGAGGTAAGGGTGTGTGTATGTGAGACAGACAGACAGAGTCTTTAATAGAATGGGCTGGTCTCAAATTCCATATATAGCTGAGAATGACCTTAAATATGATCTTGCTCCCTCTACCTCCCAAGGGGTAGGATTAGATAGAATCTGCAAATGGCAGAGACCTCCCTTGTCCCCATCATAAGCCCAACAACAGGTAAAGCCACTTTTTTTTTTTTTGTCTTTTTCGAGACAGGGTCTCCCTGTAGCCCCAGCTGTCCTGGAACTCACTCTGTAGACCAGGCTGGCCTTGAACTCACAAAGATCCACCTGCCTCTGCCTCCCAAGTGCCAGGATTAAAGGCATGCGCCACCACACCCAGCCCCTTCTATACACAACCTCAGGGAAGGGGATTGTGGGGAATTCAGTCACTCAGAAGGCTGAAATTGCTGTGCCACATGGGAAATCCTCCATCCTCCAATCTTCTCCCCCAGAAGAATGTGGAACCCTGGCTCACAGGGACCAAAGCTCTAGGCTCCTGTGAGGGCATCCACAACTCCAGCTGACAGGAGGGGACCACAGCTCTTGCTCACAAGAAGGGACTATAACTCTAGGTTCACCCACCTCCGCTAAGTAGCCCCAATAAAACTTATTGGCTCACCAAGTTGGGTTTTGATGGTGTTCTTACTTTGGTCTGTTGTTGGTTCCCTATTTGAGATGAGTAGATATTTGTTCATGCCTCCCAAGGAGTAGTGTTACTCAACACATGTGTGTGTGGGTGCAGGTGGAGGCTGGCAGAGGGTGTTGAGTCCCCAGCACCTGAAGTTACAGGCAGTTTTGAGCTGCCCAGTGAGGGTGCTAGTGAAGGGACAGAAAGAGGCCAGTGGAATTCTCCACTTTGCAAAATAGTTTAGCAGATAGCAACCCTTCCCTAGGTTAGCAAATAACAGAAAACCACAGTCAGTTATAATTCCAGGAAGAACTACCCTGAGGGCCCTGGCCCCAAGGCACCAGGGTTCGATTCCTGCCCTGTTCTAAGTGTATAAAACCTGTATGCAGAGATTGCTCGGGGTTCGCCTCTCCCCATTGTACAGACGAACCCCGGTGCACCAGAGTAATAAACCTCTTCCTTTTGCAGCCAGACTTGTCTCCGAGTCTCTCACTTGGGGGTCTTTCAAGGGTAAGGCCCAATTTGGATCTTACATCTGGTACATTGGCCCGGAATTGAAACCCCCTGTGGGATGCCTAGACAGACTTCTGAGGAATAAGATTGGGTCCTAGCAGGTACCACGGTTGTGTCAGTCCTGTTTGGCGTTTGTTTAATTGTTTGTGTCTGACTTTCGGTCTGCTCACAAGCGATCTGGGAAGTTTTGCCTCCATCTGTGAGGAATCTGGAGGACGCTCCAGTTCTGGCAGGAGGGTCGAGATGACTCTCCTGTGGTCTGGGCTTGAGTGAAGATTTTCTTGGCCAAGCCACCTGGAGACCAAGTCCGGGAGGGACCGGTCAGTGTCTGTGGACCGAGTCCAGAAGGGACCGGTCAGTACCTGGTACCAGAGTGACTAGGCGCCTACCTAGTGAATCTTTGTGTTGTATCTTCTGTTCATGGCAGGGACGGTTGATATCTGTGTTGTTTGTGTTAGTTTAATCTTTGTGTTGTATCTTCCATTCGTGGCAGGGATGGTTGATATCTGTGCTGTGTAAGTTTCTGTGGACTTGGACTGACGATCGTTTTGGACATGGGACAGAAAGCCTCTACCCCCTTGATTTGTTAATCCACCATTGGAAGGATGTGAGAGATTTGGCCTGGGGGGAAGGCCTAGAAATCTGCAAAGGAAAATTCTGAACCTGTTTGGCCACCCACATATCGGGTGGGTTGGCTGGCAGAGGGGTCTGGATTTCTGGCTCCAGGGCTGACGGGGTTGGCTCCGTGCGGTGCTGTGCACAGCTTGCTTCTCTTTGTGTCTGTATAGTCTTTGTTGTTGAGCCCTTATTCTGTCTGCTGCTTTCACCTTGGTTCTCTGAGATTGCTTTCATTCTCATTCTCTGGGATCTCAGGATGGGAAATTCTAAATCTCTACGTCTTGTGTTTATGCTAACCTTGTGCCTAAGATTCCTGTAGCTTGTTATGTGTCTAAGAGTGTGTGTGTGTGTGTGTGTGTTTGTAATTCAGCTATTGTATTTGTCTCATGTTGGTTCTGTCAAACAAGGTGGCCACTTCAAGTTTCAATCCTTATGTGCACAGAATCTTATTTCATTTTGGCATGCCAGACTAATATACTCGTGCAGAATTTAAAAATGATATTTAAAAATGCATGTAAAGGCCTAAAATTGGATACTGTAGACATCTCAAATTATATTTTTGTTCTCTAATAGTCTCTCAAATGCTTCACAAAAGGTGGTAATTGTTTATAGGAATCAGAGCTGACTGTTTAAAGATCCCAATTTTGGTTTGTGTTTACTTTCACAAAAGGTAAACTAGCTTGCTTTGGAAAATTATCTATATTTTTTTTTGTCTTTTCAAGACAGGGGCTTCCCGTATAGCCCAGCTGTCCTAGAAACATCACTCTGTAGACCACAGGCTGGCCTTGAACTCACAAATGATCCGCCTGCCTCTGCCTCCTGGTTTTGAGTGTAGATTAAAGGCGTTGCCCACCCCGGCAGGAATTATCTATTTTTGAGAACCTTTGTGGACCCGATTCCAGGACTGGAAATGGACTTCTTGGACTAGCTTTTGTTTAGGGTGGGGCAGATTTTGTTGACCCTTAGACCAGGTGTGATGGCAAACACCTTTAAATTCTCAGTCCTTTGGGAGCAAGAGGCAGGCAGTTTCTTTGTGAGCTCAAGATCCAAGCCTGTCTACAGAGCAGTTCCAGGCCACTGAGACTAAAGGGCGACCCTGTCTCAAAAAGACCATAAGACCAAAAAAAAAAAAAAAGAGCATGTGTGTGAGTGTTGGTAATTCCCACATGCATGGAAATTACACATGTGTATGTGACTATTGGTAATTTTCCACATGAAGTAAATAACATGGTGTTAGAGAAAATAAATACCAGGTAGCTGTCTCCATTGAAATAGTTCTCCAGGGACCCACAGCTCCTGGCCACAAAGGTGTTTGCCATACACACAACTCTGGCTGGAGAGTGGGACCCCCTGGTGCTTAAGGTCCCTGCCTTACTCCCAATCCCATCTGGTCAGTGGGCTGGGCCTTAGGGTGAGTGAGAGTTGTTTTTGAGTAAAAGGATGCATCAAGCATATTGGAGCCAGTAAGAGGGATGTGGGCAAGATGAATGTGCATGTTTGAGATGGCTGGGGCTTATTGTCCCTGTACTGGGAGGAGATGTCTAGATATTTTCTAGGCAGAGAATGTGTGGATTGGAATTGTGCTATTTTTACTGATGGAAGAAGGGAGAAGACTATTCTGCGTCTCTGATGAGGAAAAAGGCAGGTTTATAGGGATCTTTGTGATGCATTGGCCAGGGCTGGAGGTTGGCTGGAGGAAACTCACTCACTGAATCAAAGCTGGGTCATTTCACCTCTCACCACCTGCACTTGCTCCAGACTCAAGTCGCATGACCTTTCTGGTAGATGACTGAAACACAGAGATCTCTGTGAGGCTGGAGCTAAGCAGTCCAGTGACACAGCTACAAGCCGAGTAGACCAGAGAGCTGGATTCTCCCAGAGGCTCACCGGAACCAGCACTGCCCAAAACTCAGTTTTAGACTTCTGATGAATGTTTGATATCAAGTTGATTGACAAAGTAAATTGTCATGTGAGCTAAAACTGTTAAACATTCCCTCTTCTTAATAATGCACTCTGCAGAGTTTCACTCCTTTTCCATTGAATTTGAGTTAGGAGCTGTTACCTTGTAGCAGATCAGTATTAACATCTAGTTGGTCACAGAGGCTGACCATGGGGCTCTCCATGTGGATGCTGGTCATACTGACTGATGGAAAAGGTATTTTTTTTCCCGATTCTCAGCCTCAGCCTTTAATGGCTGCGCTATCCCTCCAGCCCAGAAAAGGTATTTTTTGTGTGGCATTGAGGTGGCAACCTCAGTGACATATAAAAACTGAATTGAGCTGGGCGTGGTGGTGTATGCCTTTAATCCTAGCACTCAGGAGGCAGAGGCAAGTGGATCTTTGTGAGTTCAAGGCCAGCTTGGTTTACAGAGCGAGTTCCAGGACATCTGGGGCTACAGGGAGACCCTGTCTCGAAAAGACCAAAAAAAAAAAAAAAAAACTGAATTGAATTTTAAGCTAATGTGAAATCTTGACAGAGAACATTTTAATAAATAAATGCCTTGAAAGTATTTAAAATATTCCATATTCCAAAATGTAAATGTAACATGACAGATTTTATGTGTCTGACATTGTATCTGGGAAGGAAGGGCAGACTTAGACCCTTCACAATCTGCTGCTGGAGGCCTGACAGGGCTACTGGAATCCTCATAGACAAAGTCTTCGGCCCAGAAGGAAAGTTTAAAAAGTTGCTGTGTGAAGTTGTCATTGTCAATTTGCATCCCTGCCATAAAGCAAGCAGCATGGTTGCCTGGGTGGATATAGAGGGAGTTTAGTCCTGAGGTGTTCAAAACTAAGAGCTCAATTTTTATTGAACATTTCTGTGATTTTTCGAACTATTGTATTTGAGATAACTGTCCCATCTTGTTACATGGGAAATAAGTATTAATTACTTAGTAAATCTGCACAATTAAAGGTTATTCAAGGTACTAAACAGATATAAAAAGGAGAAAATGTTAAAAAGGTATTTTTTAGTAAGAATTTATGTGAAGATGATGAAAAAGTATGCAAGTGATAAAAGTCTCAGGAGGTGGGCTGGAGAGATGGCTTAGCGGTTAAGAGCGCCGACTGCTCTTACAGAGGACCTGGGTTCGATCCCCAGCACCCACATGGCGGCCGAGAACCGTCTGAAACTCCAATTCCATGAGAACTCCAGTTCCAGGGGAATCCGACACCCTGTTCACCTCTGCGGCATTGCACTACACGGGTGCACAAACTTGCATGCAGACAGTACATTCATACACATACAGAAATAAATAAAATTAAAAAAAAGTCTGAGGAGGTTTGTTGTGACAGGTAAAAAGGATAGTATATAATAAGCTTAAATTTGTAAGTTTCAGTCAACTAGTTTAAAAATCAAAATGTGGGGCTGGAGAGATAGCCTAGTGGTTGAGAGCACCAACCACTCTTGCAGAGGACCCGGGTTCGATCCCCAGCACCCACATGGTGGTTAAGAACCATCTGTAACTCCAATTTCAGAACTCCAGTTCCAGGGGAATCAGAGACCCTCTTCTGACCTCCGAGACATTGCACGACATGGGTGCACAGACCTGCATGCAGACAGTACATTCATACACATACAAAAATAAATAAAAATAAAAATGTATATCTAGTCAAGGTTTGCTTAAGAGTGTTCAGTTTTTGTCCAACCTTTATATGCATATCACATGGCACCTCAAGGTTTAGTAAAAATGATAAAATACCTGTATTAAGTTAAATTGGTATATATAAATACTCAGGCTGGTTTACTAGTGGCCTGAATAGGATTGAATATACAGAGTTTTTAATTTTCAGTGCTCTCCTAGCTTGAACCTGACTCCCTGTTACAGGTTTAGATTAAATGGGCACAGGTAAATGGTGGTTTACCTATGGCTACTGAAAAATGTACTTTGTTTCTTGCAAGATTTGCTATTTGCTATTTCCTTTAACCAGATAATTTGGCTCAAAAGGCTAGATCCTGAACCAGCTGCATGCAGTCCAGAAGAAGACAGTCTGGATGGGCTTGGTAATCCTTATCAGTTTATTTCCTGTCTTCTTTTTTTTTATGTAGGAGAAATATACTACTACTCAACCTCTACTGTAAGGTTGGCAGCCCTGAGAACTCCTTTTTCACTGTAGCATGTAGGCTGTATTCCTGCTCCAAAAGCATGAGGATATTTCCTGTCTTCTGGTATGTGTTACAACTCTGTCTTTCTGGGAAAACTATAAATCAGGATAAAGGGTCTGAAAAAGAAAAGGACTGTCCCTGTTTATAGTAACTGTAGTGAACAGTTTTACATTTAAAATAAGCCTGAAATTGTTTAATTTGATCTTGAGGGTTATGCCTGCTGAACGTATGGTGTTAAGTCCCTTCTCCAGACAGTACTATACAAGGCTGCTTGAACTTTTGTCCAAGCCTTATCTAGAATATTATACAGTAATTAAAGGTGTTAGTCTGGTGTAACTTAGCCTTTCTGGGTGGATAACTACCATACTTAAATGCCCATACCAATTCGGCTGAGGTATCTAAGGAACAACTTTGCTCTTTGCCCTCTGAGTTCAGCCAATCCAGGGAACTATATTTGGGGGCGTCTCTTGAAATGTCCTGCAATTGTGAGTCACCAGTCCTCCTAGGCAAGGAAGTCTTGGAGACCCACTAACAGGACTCTAGCCAGTGTCCAGTCTGTAAAAAGGAAAGACTTTAAAAAGGGAAGCCTGGTCTAGCAAGACCTGACTTTGTCCTCGTGTGGATGGAACTAGTGATTGAAAAGCCAAAAGGAGCCAGAGGCCTCTCCCCACAAAGGTCTGAGTGGCCCCTGAGGACAAGATCCTCAACTGACCTTGAGAAAACAAAAGATGGTTAATTTGGGCTAACTGTATGGACAGTTAGTGTCTACACCAAAGAGGAAGAGTATAACCAAAAGATAAGTAATCATTATATTTCCATTAAAGTCTGAAAGACTGTGCCTCCAAACACTAGATTTTAAGTCATTTAAAGTCATATGAGATCTGTTGTTATCAAATAATAAAGTTTCCTCTTTCTCTTTAAGCAACCACCTAAGGGAAACTCACACCAAGATTATTGAAACTTGCTGGAAAGCAGATCCTGAGTCCAGACACCATAGCCAAATGAACAAAAGGAGAAGCTCACATGGACAATCTCGAAAACCCGTCATTGAGGAAATCCTAAAAGTAACCTTTTTTTTTTTTTGTATTCTATTTCAAGCAGGGTCTCCCTGGTCAGCCCCAGCTGTCCTGGGAACTCAAACTCTGTAGACCGAGGCGCCTTGAACTCACAAAAGATCCAGCCTGTGCCATCTGACTACCCACAGTGCTAGGATTAAAGCTCTGTGTGCCGACCACACCCAGCTGAAATCTAAAGTACTATTTAAGTTGGACATTTAATTTTCCCTGTTCTTTCCTGGTTCACCTTCTAAAAAATGCCACTAGCTATCTCTCACATTCACAGGAATATTGTCCTCTAATATCTTTGGCGGTCTTTCAGATATGACCAGCTGAGAGTCAAGGTGCTACCCCAGTCACCACCTTCAGTCCCCTTTTCAAGCCATGGAACGGAAAGCAAACAGAAGCAAGTCAGTGCCAACACGATTCCCTATTGGCAATAGGTAACCTCCTCAGAGGGTAATGATTAAGAATAGGAGGTAAAAAATTGGCTAGGCAGTTTCGGTCAGACCCCCCAAAAGAGCCAGTTCTTTTATCAGCTGAGAGCTGAACGATTCCTGACCTGCCAGTAGAATTTGTCCTTCTGGTTGCCCTATTTACTAACACCTAGGACCTATCGATATCCACTGACAATAAGGTTAGTCCTCTTTATGAGAGAAAGATGTGGGGCAACTCAGCTATGACCTTAAAACACACTTATACCCTACTTGATCCACACCAAACCACCACCAAGGCAAAAACACTCCCCCTTTAAGGGCTGGACAATACCACTGACTCTAGGGGGGAATGAAAGGAGACAGAAAGAAAGGCCTTAGTGAGAAAAATTTATCCACTTTGCAAAATAGATTTAGCAGATAGCAACACCACATCCATACTAGCAGTTACGCAAAATAACCGAAAACCACAGTCAGTATAATTCCCAGGAAGAACCACTCCATGAGGGGCCCTGTGCCCCAAGGCCACTTGAAGACCCAGAACATTGCTGGTCATTCCATGCTGCCCGCAGGAGACCAGGAGTTACTGATTCCTGCCCTAGCCTCTAAAGTGTATAAAAAACCTGGTATGTACAGAGATTTGCTCGGGAGTTACCGCTTACTCACACAATGCCCACTGTACAGGGGAACCCCAGTGCACCAGAGCGAATAAAAACCTCATTGCCTTTTTTTTTTTTTTTAGAAGTTTTAGAGACAGGGTCTCCCTGTAGCGCCCAGCTGTACGACGGAGAACTCACTCGTAGACCAGGCTGGCCCTAATTACTTCACCAAAGATCAATTCGATCTCGGCCTCCCCAAGTAGCTTAGGCCCATTTAAAGGTATATGTCACCCACCCAAGCTGAACCTCTTCTCTTTCCGCACAAGACTTGTCTCTGAGTCTCTCACGTTGGTAAGGTCTCTCAAGGCATTAAGGCCAGATTTGGGTCTTACACTAGGAACTGATCTCATGTCCTCTGGAAGAGCATCAAATACACTTAAACACTGAGCCATCTTCATATAATGCATTTGGGGGGGGTCTGTTTTTTTTGAGACAGGGTTTCCCTGTAGCCCCAGCTGTCCTGGAACTCACTCTGTAGACCAGGCTGGCCTTGAACACACAGACATCCACCTGCTTCTGCCTCCCAAGTACTGGGATTAAAGGTCTAGGCCACCACACCCAGCTCATACAATGTATTTTTTTTTTGGTCTTTTCCAGACAGGGTCTCCCTGTAGCCCCAGCTGTCCTGGAACTCACTCTGTAGACCAGACTGGCCTTGAACTCACAAAGATCCACCTGGCTCTGCCCCCCAAATGCTAGGATTAAAGGCATGAACCACCCACCCGGCTCATACAATGTATTTTGATCATATTCACATGTACCATCCCAGGTCCACCTCCACTCTTTACCTACTAAAGTTTGTGTCCTTTTTTTTTAAAGCTCACCGATTCCAATTAATGCTGCCCAAATACTCTGGGATATGGGCCCATTCCCTACCATGGTTGACCTACCAGAGATTACACCATTAAAGAAAACTGACTGTCCTTTTTTGTGTGTGTATCTATAAATCACCAATAGCTCCTCAGCCAAGAGTAGAACCTTATGGCCACCTCCCCCTCCATACTGGGATTTTGTCTGGCTTGAGCTTGCCCAGGTCTTGTGCATTCTGTCACAACTGATGTGAATGCACATGTGAAACTGCCTTGTTGTTGCACCATCTTATAGTAGTCATCCACCACACCTGGCAATCTTTCCACCCTACTTCTGAGATAATTCCCAAGCCTTGTAGGGAGGGATGTGACCTAGATTTAGGGCTGAACACCCACAGTCTCTTATTTTCTGTATGTGGACCAGTGGTGTTGAAGAGATAAGAGTTGTTTCCAGACTTCTACTCTGGACAAAGGTTAAGCATCCACTTTCTCCCAGGCTGAAGTCCACCAGATACATCCCAGGCTTCGGAAACAGGTCCAGTCTGAACCGGCAAAGAAAAATTCCCCTAAACCTGGTTCGTTCCTGTCCTGACTGTTTCTAAAGATAACCCTTGGGGGGCTGGAGAGATGGCCTAGCAGTTAAGAGCACCGACTGCTCTTGCAGAGGACCTGGGTTCAATCCCCAGCACCTACCTACATGGTGTGCTGAGAACCATCTGTAACTCCAATTCCAGGAGAATTCCAGTTCCAGGGGAATCCGACACCCCTCTTCTGACCTCTGCGGCATTACATGACATGGGTGCACAAACATATATGCAGACAGTACATTCATACACATAAATAAAAATTATAAAAATAAAAGATAACCTTTTGTATGTGGGGGCAGGTGGGCTGACATAACCATGAGCTGTAACTCTGCTATTATCCAATAAGGCTAGAAGTTACCCAAACCCTGTGGAGAGTGGGCGTTGGCCAAAATGGCGCTTTGGACCCTGGCTAGGTCTTATCGCCTGATTGTCGCCTGACTGCCCAGCTCATTCCCCAGCCAATAAGAGAACGCCAAACCTGAACCCTCATTAGCGTGTCCGCTGACTTCCGTATATTGTGCATACCGCTTACAGACCAATGAGAGACTGCCACGGAGCTCGCGCCCTTGCAGGAGGTGGGGTTGAGAGAGGGGATATGAGTAGGGGACACTGTAAGGAGACAAAGAGAGTGGATGTATGAGTTGCCTGAATAAACTGCATCTGGAAGAACAAGAGTGTGTCCTCTCCTTTTTCCTGCCAGCCAGGAACAGAGAGTGACAAGGAGAGCAACAAGTGGTGGTCCGTATGGGGAACCTCCATTGGTTCGAGCACGGTTCAGAATCAGACGCAGGCAGGTGGGCTAGCTGGTAAGCTCCCAGGTAAGTGGGACAATTAAGGCTCTCGGAGTGAGATGATAAAGCTCCCCAGAAAAAGGGACTAAAAGGTTCTCAGTGAGACGATAAAGCTCCTGGTTCCGGGACAGGCTCTAGCTAGCACTATGGGAAACACAACATCTGCTCTGATGGTGCGCCGCACCCTTAAGGCTTTATTGAGGGCAAAAGGAATTGAGCTGAGGAGAGAAACTCTAGACAGATTTTTGGCAGCGGTGGATCAGGTCGCTCCATGGTTCCCAATGACGGGATGCCTTACAATATCTAGCTGGAGAAAGTTGGGGGGGGGACCTAATGTTTGCCGAGGAACAAGGAATTCTGCAGAGAGGTGTAGTTCTGATTTGGAAATTAATAGGAAATTGCTTGGGCGATGAAGGGAGCTGTGCAGCAGAAATAAAAAAAAGGGGAAAAACTTCTACAGCAGCTAAAAGAGAAACAGGTGCCACCCAAGGGGGTTGAGGATGAAGAGCAGGGCATGTCGGCTGATGAGTTGGAGAGTTTGGTAGAAAGTATGGAGCAAGTGAAGGTTAGCATACAGCCAGCAGCCCCAGGACCTCCGCTACTGCCGATGGCCCCAGGACCCCCTCCGCCTTTTGCAGTACCTGGCACATCATTTCATCCGGAGTGCTGGAGGGAGGTAGCCATTCAAAATCCAGCCCTATGTTTTCCAGTCTTCCAAAACCAACAGGACAATAACCGTTATCATGAGCCACTCGATTTTAAAATCATAAAAAATATAGCAGAAAGTGTGCGCTCATATGGAAGATGGATCTAAGACAGGCCAAGGAGCTTATATGGTGGCAGGAGCACCTCCAGTCACAGTACCATTCTCTCCTGCCTCCCCTCAAGTTATTGAGCTCAAGATAGTTATAACAGTGTTTCAGACCTTTAATGCTCCTTTCAACCTGATTTCTGACAGTCAATATGTTGTTAATATCCTAAAAAGGCTCGAGGTAGTAGGAAAGATCAATCTCAGGTCACTCATATCCCCTCTCCTCAAACCCGCCTCCTGCAAGACGTGAGCTCCATGGCAGTTTCTCATTGGTCTGTAAGCGGTTTGCACAATATACGGAAGTCAGTTGACATGCTAATGAGGGTTCAAGTTTGGCATTCTCTTATTGGATGGGGAATGAGCTGGGCAGTAAGGCAACAATCAGGCGATAAGACCTGGCCAGGTTCCAAAGTGCCATTTTGGCCCACGCCCACTCTCCACATCTCCCCCTTCTTATATATGCAGAGAGAATGCCTGTCTTAGGTAGCCCCTGCAGAATGGTATCCGACCCCATCATTGGGGCAAAAAACAGCACTGGTTTGTTCCCTTTCTTAGGTTGGTAATAGCAGAAGCTTTACCCGTCTTTGCTACTTCTCTAGCATGCCTAAGCCAGCACTTGAGGTGAACTGCACAGTTCAATAGCGGCAAGAGACTGAACGCTCTTTCTCTGCACTGAATGTTCCGCATGCGCATCAGAAACCACAGACACAATGACCCGCGCAGGATTATACTGCAACCCAAACACGCTATTCCAGCCCACTGCTTTAGGTGAGACACCGCCTTCGTCATCCAGGAGATAAAACCCTAAGATGTGGACAAGTCTACTCGTGTAGAGGTGATGTGCACGATGGATGAGCGGAGTTCTTCCAATAGAGAGTCGATTTCACCGGACCAGTTTCCTGTTTCCTGTTAAATGATATGAGAGACTGCGTGATAGATTACTTGCATGGCTCAGATTCTGAAAAGGTACAGAGGTAAATACAGAGCCCAGAATGTCTCCATTCGCACCCCAACTGTGCTATCTGAATAAGCACGTCAAGCTGATCCCGCACCAAATCAACCCTTTAATTGAGAGACATAATGCCTGTTTTGAAATTATTATTAATATTCTGTTGATTGTTCATTGCCTCAGCAACACCAGCCAAAAAATTGTTAAGTGCAGCCGCTGTCTGAACAGTTGACGTCAGGAAAATTGTCGCAGCTGTAGCCGCGGTAGCTGATGCTGCGATTGCCACAGAATACCACCCCCCCACCACCCGCTAGAGGAATTTGCAGCATTCCAGCATAAGCATAGAAACAATCCTGTTACCACTAGGTGGACATTATTCCTTTCATAGCTTCCATTATATACAAAGGACACAAAGGGGGGCCATACGCAAACAGGCACAGGTTTGAAAATGCCAAGCTCCCCTGAACCATGTGGCATTGGACCGGCTGGTCCCCGAAGGGGGTGCATCAAACCAGCCCCTAGTACACAATCAACTGTCCTGGGAATTGTTTTTTGAGTAATCGATTGGAGCACAGATATCTGTTTTAGTGGGCAGGTGGTAATGGTCTTCTTGTACTGCCTGAAATGTGTCATGTAATGGTAAAAAAAAGAAGAGACCCCCTACCTCCAATGTTATCATTGATTTGTAAAAAGGCGGGGGACTACTTGCGCTGAATGGGGGTAACTGGGAAAGGTTGAGGGAACCTGTCATCCAGACCCCAACGAAGGCTCTTCCCTTACCCGTCATCGCCATGGGCCATGGCACCATCATCACGAGTATTCCACATTTCCACATCTTGAACCACTTGGATGAGCCTTTCCTGAATCCAAAGAGGTTGTTGATGATCCTGGGAAAAACACAGACAGCTCCCCTCACCCATTTTAGGACCAGGTCCGGGCCATACCATCTTCCTGTAAGTATGTCTTTCAACATTACAAGCCCTTTTGAAGTGTTTTCTGTTTGTGTGTGCCTGTCCACACAAGACTAGACCAGCCCGTGCTTAATCTAAATTTTACAATTCTAGTAAAAGGAGCAATCTCAAGTCTTTCCTTTGGAGGATAGCCAGAGGCTATTCCCCCCCTTTTGTTTTTGAAAGCACCCCTTTAGTGTACGATGAGCAAGCTCAATAATGCCTTGTCCTTGTGGGGCTTGTAAACCGGCCCACCGTGATGAGGCGAATACCCCATCATAAAACGAAGGATTGGTAAAGGCGCCTGAGGGTGTACGGCACGGCATTGTCCGTCTTTTAACATCTTTATAGCTTGTCCCCAGGCCTGCCCACATGCCTGGAACCAATGTTCGCGGACAGGACGGGCCTTTTCTCCCTTTCTCTCCGAGATGTAGGGAGGCAAAAATAATTCCTGAGGCGTTATCAACAGAGACATGCACATGTTTTAATGTGCCAAATTCAGGATGTGAGTGACCTCCATCTGCCATACATGTAACGGGAGGAGACCCCTGGGATTAATCACAAGGGACTGTTGCGGCAGAATGGGGCACATTGAATAACAATTTTTTTACAAATAGCACGACAAGCGGCTTGAGAGATATGAAATCAGGAGGCAAGCGTTTTAGAATTAACGGGAAAGCGGGAGTGGGAAGGTGGCGTGCAAGTCCTATGGGGAAGGAAGAGAAAACACAATAGAGCCTCTTGGACGCCTTATCAAACTAATCATAGGCCTTTTCCCCCCCCAAAGCCTAGCAAGTCCAGGGCAGTCCGTGTGAGCCCAGATATGCTGAACAAAGAATGGGTGTTCTCTCTGGAGACTTAGCATGTGTAAAGTACGCAAAAGAGACCCAACAGT
>VZQC01015217.1:587734-598894 GCA_009823505.1 Rhizomys pruinosus | reverse complement strand
GACATTTGCATAACTGCAGCAACCAATCCCGCACTGGTCAGTGGGCCTCCTAGTTCTCTGCACACCTTCATCCAGACCTCCAGCCCCTTGTTCTTATAAGGAGTAATGGCATGTCTGCATTCTTTAGTACATTGCTCAAATATAAGCTGTTTTAGTAATGGCATTGCGGTATCAGTGTCCCCAAAGACGCGGCCCCCAGCTTCCATAATCCTACCTACAAAATCTGAAAAAGGTTCTGTGGGCCCCTGAAGGATTTTGGTTAGATTTCCCCCCACCTTGCCTCTATTTGGGAGAGACTTCCATGCTCGGACGCCTAATGCATTAATCTGATCATAGACCTGAACTGGATAGTTTGTCTGCACTGCCGCAAACCTTCCTTGTCCCATCAGCATATCTTGGTCCCAAGTGGCCTGACCATTACGAGCATTAAGAACTGCTTGTCCAGTGGCAAATTCAAGATAAAATACTTTCCAATCTAAATATTGGCCTGTGGTCAGACATGCTGGGGCCAGATTTTGCCAGTCACTCGGAGTCATACAATACCGATGCAAAGACTCCAGCTGAGTCACAACAAAGGCAGCATTGGCTCCATAGGCACATACTGCCTCCGCCAGCCTTTGAACAATCTTCCAATCTAATGGCTCATGATAGCAGCTCCCTTGTTGATTTTGAAATACAGGGAAGCACTGAGCCTCTAATTCTCTCCAAGTTTCAGGATGTAAACTATTCCCTTCTGCTCTGTTGCAAGCATAAAGAGGTGGCAGGGGCAGTTCCGGGGCTGACGGTTCTATCTTTACTTTCACTTTCTCCAAGCTGGCGGCAAGGCTTTCCACATCCCTGTCTGACATGTCCCCTTCACTAGATTCTTCTTGAATTTCAGAGTGTTGAGAGCGCTCTTCCTTAACCTGGTCTAAGGCTTCACTCCCTTCTTTTATCTTTTTACTGCACCTTACCTCGTCCCCTATGTAATTTCTTACCAACTTCCACACCGGCAGTACTGCCTTGTGTAAGTCTCCCTGCTCCTCAGCAAACTTTAGGTCCCTCCCTAACTTTTCCCAACTAGATATTGTAAGGCATCCCGTCACTGGGAACCATGGAACGACCTGATCCACCGCTGCCAAAAATCTGTCTAGAGTTTCTCTCCTCAGCTAAATTCCTTTTGCCCTCAATAGAGCCTTAAGGGCATGGCACACGTCAGAGCAGATGTTGTGTTTCCCATATTGCTAGCTAGAGCCTGTCCCCGAACCAGGAGCTTTATCATCTCATTCTGAGAACCTTAATTGTCCCCTTTTCCGGGGAGCTTTATTGTCCCCTTTTCCAGGGAGCTTTATTGTCTCTTTCCGAGAACCTTAATTGTCCCGCTTACCTGGGAGCTTACTGACTAGCCACCCTGACCGCAATGAGTTCTGAACGAGAAAGGAAGAAGAATGCGTTCCCCGTACGGGCCACCACTTGATGCCTTCAATTCTGACCAGCAGAAATAAAGCACCTCTAGCTCGTTCTTCTCAAAGTGGTTTATTCAGGCACATTACAACATTTTTACTTCCTCTTTTTCTTCTTCTTCCCCCCAAGAACAGAAAGTCTCTCTATTTATCCCTCTCCAGCTCCACCTTCTCCGCCCAGGTTGCATGGCCTCAGTCTATTGGTATCATTTGGCCTGATCTTGTATCCAGGGTGCACCTGTGCAGCTCGAACAGTGGACGTGGCTTTACTTTGAGGTAAGAGGGAATCAGGTGTTAGTCATAAGACTCAGGCGTGAGTCATAAGACTCAGGTGTTAGTCATAAGACTTGGCTAAGGCCCCGGGCGCCATCTTGGGACTGTCACCATACCCACTCTCCACATACTACATCTACACAATGGTGTTCTATGCAGCAGTAAAGAAAGACAACATCATGAGCTTTGCAGGAAAATGGCTGGAGCTAGAGGACATCATGCTGAGTGAAGTAACACAGTCCCAGAAAAACAAAAGACGAATGGTATCCCTCATCTGTGGATGCTAGTGTCAATTACCTATTTCTAAGTATTTCTTGTGCATGTCCCCTTGAGCTTTTGTCCAAAGCAGTTGGGAGTGATGAATATTGGAAACAACAACAACAACAACAACAACAACGGAAAGAACTGCATTAAAGAATTGACTGAAACAGTGAACTTCTGCTCAAAACATTCAACTTTCACATGGAGAATATTGAGAAAGACTGAGAAAGAGATGAAAAGCATGTTTGGCAGAATGCATGAGCTTTGGTGGGGTGGGAGGATGGGGATACACGGGTCTAGATTTGATAAAAAAATATAAATAAAAAACTATTTTAGGAATATATCACCTCCTTTTGGTAATGCTGCCAAAAATCTCCATTTGTTACTTGGAGTTTAAAGGAGATATACAGTGAAAATCAGATTGGTCACGTAAGTTACTCAGAGGACATCACAGGATAATGGGGTTAAATGAGTATAAAAATGGACTATCTCATTATTGGAACAACTGAATTTCATTCTGGCTTTCATAAAGTCCCCATGATCTTTATAGATACTCTCCCTTCAAAACTGGAAGAAATATAGGCTAAAAAATAATCTCATCAGAATTTGTCCCTGAACTCAAAATGCTTACAATCTAATTTATAAGCTAAACTTGCCTTTTAAGCTTTTTAAGCTCTTGGTTCTTTGGAATAAAAAGGGTGTGTACAAATTTCAATAACCTTATTCAAATTAATTGTAATATCAACTTTGCTTTTGAAAAAAAAGAGAAAAAATATTGAGTTTTGATGATACATAATTAGTTACTATATATCCTCCAACTTTTGTGTCAGCCATTATGCTAAGAAATTTAAAAACATTTCCATTTATATTTAACATACTTTTGATGTTCATTTTATTCTCCCATGATTAAACTGCTGGAAAGCCAGGCTTAAATAGGAGCAGTGATCTTGCAATGCCTGCCATATGTGTGTGTGGCAGTTTCTTCCCAGCTTACTTCCTCTGTCCTTTTCCCCTTTATGTTTCCCTGCTTTGCCGTTTAGCTGGCTACTCAGTAATGAATCCAGTTATGATTACAGTAAAGCCATCTCTAAAGTACTACCAGAATTACTGAAAATTTGCTTTAATCCTCCACCCAATATTTTTCAGCAAAGGGGATGAAGACTTAATGGAGAAGTGGGTTTATTATTTTGTTTGACAGCCAGTAGATATAAGGGATAATACAAATCTTATCTAAAGTGTGCATGCAGTATGGCTCACATTGTAATACATGCTGTTTAATAATTGTCCTTTCTCACCAGATTTCTAATAATCTCTACAGTAGTTATATCTCTGAAAAACTGAGAAATAGTAAATGTCTAAAGCATATTGATATTTGAAAGGGAAACTTCAGCTGCATTATTTAAACTAACTTTTCATTGATTGCATTATGAAATATATTCAATTAACTTATTCCTTGTTTAACTGTGTTTTGCATCTGCTACTGCGGTGGCCATTTCATAAGCTCTAAGGAAAACAATAATAGCACTTGCTTGCCATGGGAACATGGTGACTAACTGTAGATCTGCTTGTTCTCTTAAGTTTCTGCTATATTTTTTCTTTGGTATTCATAAAATATGCTTTAAATATATTTTATTGAATGCTCATACATTTCATATAATACAACTTAATCAAATTTAGAAGTACATACCCTTCCCTGTGCCTCATACCTCCCACCAGAGTTCAGTTGACCTGAAATGAAAAGATAGCTTTTATACTTTTCACTGTGCCTTTATTTATGAGTTACATCTTTGTGAAATTTGCTTTTACAAACTATTTTTATTGTATTGAAACTTTGTGCATTTCATACAACATTTCTTAATCAAATTTAGACCCATTCTCCCTTCCTTGTCCCCCACCTGCCAGAGCTCATGCATCCTGCCACATATGTCTTGCATCTTTTTCTCATTCTTTTTAAATTTTCGATGCAGAAGTTTACTGTTTGGGGCAGAAGTTTACTGTTTCAGTCAATTCTTTGACCCAGTCTTTTTTGTTGTTGTTGTTCTTGTTTCTTCCAATTTGTATCACTCCAAAAATATGTATATATACACTCCACACATATATCAAAATTATGATGTCTGAAAATAAACAATAAGATAATTCCAAAATATGTTTGGGATTCAAATTTTAACAGTATGCAGGTAAAGAAAAAATACTTTATATTCCTACATTACAAAGCAAGTTGATGAGTAACATCAGGCATTATATTTCCTAAAAAAGAAAGAAAAAAAAGAGAATTGTTCAGTTTGCCTTACAAGTAGAGATGTGTTGTTAGGATCCACAAATGAGGACACCATAAGTCATGCATGAGACTCATTTCTGAGACTGTGTTATTTCACTTAGAATAATGGTGTCTAGACCCATCCATTTACGTGCAAATTTCATAATGTTGTCTTTCTTTACTGTTGCATATAATTCCATTGTGTAGATGTACCATATTTTCTCTATCCACTCCTAGGTTCAGGGAAACTTGGGTTGTTTCCAGCTCTTTGCTATTGTGAATAGAGCTGCAAGTTTATCGTTTGTAGACATATCCCTGCAACAGGATGAGTAGTGTGGGTAAATACCCAGGAGTGGTATGACTGGGCCAGGTGGTAGGCTTATTTTGAGTCTTTAAAGAGCCATAGGGGTTATATGAGTACATATCCACCAGTAGTGGATAAGTGTTCCCCTTTTCCCACAACCTCGCCAGCATTTGGTATCCTTTGTTTTCTTGATCATAGCCACTCACCGGAGTAAGATGAATTCTTAAAGTGGTTTTAATTTATATTTCCTTAATTATTAGTGATGTTGAATGGTTCATTTGTTTTCTTGCTCCTTTGTTTTTGAGTAGTTTATATATTCTGGATGTTAATGCTCTGTCAGATTTATAACTGGTGAAGGTTTCCTCCCACTCTGAGTTTTCTCTTCCCGTCTTTGTTTCTTTCACTGTACAGAAACATTTTAGTTTAATAATGTTGAACTTATTTTTTGCAGAGCTGCTGTCTGTTTAGAAAGTCTTTTCCTACATCTTTGTCTTGTAAGTTACTGCCAACATTTTCTTCTATCATTTTCAGAGTTTCAGTTTTCACATTGAGGTCTTTGATCCATTTGGAGTTGATTTTTGTACATGGTGAGTGGTAGGGGTTTAATTTTATTCTTCTACAAATGGTGATCCAGTTTTGCCAGTACGATTTGTTGAAGATGCTGTCTTTCCTCGTTGTGTCTTCTCTGTCCCTTTGTCAAATATGAGGTGGCTAAAATTGCATGTGCTCACATTTATATCTTCTATTTTGTTCCACTGATCTAGGGGTCTTTTTTCTGCCAATACTAGGCCGATTTTATGACTATAACCCTGTAATATAGTTTGAAGTCTGGTATAATAATCCATCCTGCATTGCTCCTTTTGATCAGGGTTCCATTGGCTATCTGGAGTCTTTTATTTTTCCATATGAACTTTAGGATTTTTTCTCCCAATCTATGAAGAAGCTCATGGGGATTTTTAAAATTTTTAAATTTATTTTTTATTATTATTAAACCTTTTCCATATGTCACACATCACTTCTCAATCAAATTTAGAGTCACTTCACTTCCCATGCCCCCCACCCCACATGAGTTCCTGCACTCTGCCATACATGACTTGCATCTTTTTCTGAGTCTTTCCAGTTTTTTTCCATTTTGTTGTTGTTATTCTCTCTTTTATGAAAATAATATATAGTAATACAGTATGGATAATATATAATAATATTCACCTGAATTGGAGGGAATTTTTTTTTTTTTTTGCTAAAAGATTTCATTTTGTTCCTTAAGGAAATGTTTAAACATTCCTCCTTGACAAGCACAAATAATCATCAGTCTTGCCCTTGTGATTAACACTGAGGACTTTTCCTCCCATGGTCTCCCAAATGAAGTACTGTAAGCACCCTTCCTGTCTTAATCTTCCTGTACTGGCCTCCATCGTACAGCCGTACAGCCTGTGTAGTCCAACAATGGCAGTCTATACTCTGACAAGGCTGAAATCCCTGTCACTGCTCAGTCCACCAACTGGATATCTCAGTAGTCCTCATTTGGCATTGAAGGTTTGGAAGATTCTTGGAGAGAAATGAGTCTTCAGTCCATATTGGAGGGTTAAAAAGCTGTGTCTCATGTTTTCGAACAACGTCAAAAGCAGTGGCAGCCACAGAGTAGACGCACTGGCCACTAAGCATTGAAGACAGGCCAAGCAACAGTGCTCTCTCTTTTTTCTTTTTGTCTTTTTACTAAGATCTCAAATTTTTTATATCTGAAGTACAATTTCTCTGGCTTTACTTATTATTTATTTCTGGTTTTACTTTCCTCTTGGATGCTTAAGGCCACACAGTTAGCCCAGATTAACCAAGGTTTTTGTTTTCTTGAGGGCAGTTGAGGATCTGGTCCTCATGGGTCTTTTAGAGGTTTTTTTTTTAGTGTGTGTGTGTGTTGGGGGGGAGGGTGGGAGCTCCTGTTTCCTTTCAGCTTTTCATTTATCAGTTGAATCCACAGGAGGACAAAATCAGGTCTTGCTAGACCAGGCTTCCCTTTTTGATGTATGAGCAGACTTTCCTCTTTATAGACTAGATACTGGCTGAAGTCCCATTAGTGGATCTCCAAGACCTCCTTGAACAGGAAGACTGGATGCATGGGGGCATCTCTTGAAATGTCCTGCACATGTGGCTCATGGTGATTTTAATTGAGATTGCATTGAATCTGTATATTACTTTGGACGGGATGGTCATTTTTACTATATTAATTCTTCCAATCCATGAGCATGGGAGTTCCTTTCATATTCTGGTTTTTTTTGTTCAAACTATTTAATGTTCAGCTCAAATTAAACCTGCCCTCTGATTATAATAAGTTGTCTTATTTACCATGACTGAAGATGATTTTTTCTTTACTTTAAGCTTACAACTACATCTCAAAATTTTTACATTGGCTTTGAAGTAAAAACTTGTTTTAAGTAATTATTTTCTCTTCCTTAATATATACATTTAAATTTTTTTTTAATTTTATTTATTTCTGTATGTGTATGAATGTACTGTCTGCATGAAAGTCTGTGCACCCGTGTTGTGCAATGCAGCGGAGGTCAGAAGAGGATCTCAGATTCCCCTGGAACTGGAGTTCTCCTGGAATTGGAGTTTCAGATGGTTTTCGGCTGCCATATGGGTGCTGGGGATCGAACCCGGGTCCTCTGTAAGAGCAGTCGGCGCTCTTATCCGCTAGGCCATCTCTCCAGCCCAATATATACATTTTTTATAAAGCTATCTTACACTGCTTTACCCAGTACAGGAGAATTCAATAGATTGTTAAGTAGTACTGTTTATGAGAATGACTAAGAGCAAAACTTCATTCACTTAAGATCCATCACAAATCAAGCTAATCTTCCTTTAAGCTATTTTTATTTTTATTTTTATACTTTTATGTGTATGGTTATTTTGTCTGCTTGTACTTAAGTACATTTGCACATGATATGACCATAGAAGAGGGCTTCAAACCCTCTGGAGATGAAAGTAGGGGTGGTTGTCTGTTGCTATGTGAGTGCTGGGAATAAAACCTGGGTTCTTTGCACGAGCAGCCTGTGCTCTTAACCACTGAGCCATTTATCCAACCCCATAACTTATTGTTCTTGATTACGTATAATTTTATTATTAAGATTGCATTCTATTCATCTAATTTTATGTTTAACACATTAATGCACATAGTATGTGAATTTATTTTGGCTATGTTCCTGAAATATTAACACCTACATTTAATTTTTATTTTTAAATGGTACACTATAGACATTGTTTGCCAGCGTCCAGCTCCAGCAAATTCAGTTCCTGAACTGGGGATCTCAAAGTCGGTGAAGAAATTAATCAAATAAGACACAAGAATCTCTTTCTTTTCTTGACCTTAGTGGCATCTATCTTTCCTGTTCTTGTGCAGAGAAACTCTCAGGTTTGTCATTCTGCCAATTTCTTAACCTAAAGGTTACAGAGAGCATCCATTTGCCTTCTCTGAGCCTATGCAGAGGGCCTTTCATGTTTGTAACTCTGCTGATTTCTTTCTTCTCTCCTCCTCAGATCACGATGTTTATTTTTATATACCTTAAAACTAGCACAGGTCATGCAAGTCTAAGTTATATATGAAATAACGCAACTTTCCAGTAAATATTTTTCAGAAATTCACACGTGAAATTATTTTTAACATCAAAAAGAATAAAACAATCAAATATGATACAATCATTTAGTTGAGACATCAAGGAAAGTAAAATAGTAATTCAACAACCACAGGGCTAAACAAGTTAGCAGCTTTGCAGCAAAGCAAAGTTAATATTAACTTTTAACTCTGAGGACTTCATTTTTTTTAATTTTTTTTTAATTTTCATATGTGTATGAATGTACTGTGTGCATATAGGTTTCTGCACCAGTGTCGTGCAATCCCGCAGAGGTCAGAAGAGGGCGTCGGATTCCCCTGGAACTGGAGTTAAATATGGTTCTCAGCCGCCATGTGGGTGCTGGGGATCAAACCCGGGTCCTCTGCAAGAGCAGTTGGCACTCTTAACTGCTAGGCCATCTCTCCAGCCCCAAAGACTTCATTCTTTATGTCTTGCAGTTACATAGGTACTAGAAAGTGTAAAAAATGAGCTTTAAAGCTTTAACAATAGAGAAGTTTATTTTTCTTACTTTAGCTCCTTGTTCACTTGACCTATAAGCCATTTCATGGCTGATGTTGCTTTGATTCAGACCTTGTTCTTATTCTGTTCATTGCTTTTCTCAGTTTCTGTTTTCCTCAGTTTCTGTTTTACACTTCCTGCTATGATGGTTTTCTAAAGGTTGCTAAGCTTTGAGTCAGATCACTAGAACCCACAGCCTCACAGAACTTAGTTTTACTTTGCCCTAAAATCCTCTTTTTAGTTTAAACCTGACCATAAAATCAAAATTCCTTTCTTTACTTGGACAATCTGTGCATGACACAGTTTCTATAGAATTCTTAATTGCTACTGAATCATACTTTTACGTTGTGTACACAGTGCCATTATTTCTCACAAAGTACTCACTTCTAGAAAAGGCAAAATTGTCAGTTCCACTCCTTGAGACAGAAACAGGTACCCTAATTGTAGGCCAGAAAAATAAGAATTAATATGATAAAAAGAATTATTAAAAACCAAGGTCAGATGGAGAGAAGACTTCAACTGGAACTTTTTTTTCAAGCAGTGAATCTTTCAGGAATGGCCCCACCAATCGTTCATTTCAACTGTACATGAGATATCTTATTCATGTGGACCAGTAAAATGACTGACATCAACCAAATGTTTTTAAACTTTCGTCATGTACTGCAGTCTACTTCATTATAAATTAACCATTCCCAAAGCATAGAAAGTAACTCCATTAAATTATCAACCTTCTTGTCAGTCTCTTTACACTCAATTAGCAACATTCATAATTGATTTGTGCTAGCAGATGAGCCCAATAATGACTAAGCCCTTCCAATTCTGGGAGTAAAATGTGAGAAAACTTGCCACCTTTCAAAAGCAACCATGGATAATTATGATGATAAAGATTTGACAGCCTTTGCCCTTAGAGTGTTGGAAATCATGTACAAAACAAGCTGCAGTGACATATACATTCACAGATTCCAACTTGCAGCTTTACCATGTGTATTTATAAAACTGTATGAGATATATGAGAACCAGAAATAAATGTAAAAGAAAAAAATCTGAATGATTTCTTCACAAAATGTTAACATGTCAAGAAATTGCTAGTTTTATTTGTATAGAAGTTGATTATGCTATAGAACTGCAAGGCCTTATTCTGTTATGATCAGTAGCATTAAACAGGAAAGATGTGCCATATTCTGAATGGGGTGCCTTTAAGTAAATGAGAAATGCATGTGTTCTGAGAATGGCTTGGATGATCTAAAGGGACCAAATACATCAGATTATACTCCTGCAAATTTCTGAATAATGAAGTAGTATGACATAAAGTCCCACAGAGGATGATCTACGTGGTAGGCAGGTGAAGTTCGGTATTAGCTAAAGGAGATGTTGACTTCAATATTAAGGTAAGAAGAAATATTTGTGAGCAAAATAGGTATTTGGAGAGTTAAATATAAATTAGTTTTAATTTTGAAAAAGAAAAGAAGGGACTCTGAATAAAGGAGACACAAATGGCAGTAGCATGGAAATGAAAATTTATGAGGAAAGATGTTTGGCAGAAAATATGTATATCCATTTGTGCAAAATATTGAGAGCTCAGTAACATCATGCGAAGAACCATAAAAAAGTCAGTAAAGAAGAAGAAGGGGAAAGGAAGAATACACGAGACATTGAGGGATAGAAAAATTTTGCCACTAAATATGAAACTCATTTTTCAGATTATAAGAAATGGTATCAAATTCGACTTATAGGTGAAAATCGAGGTATCATGCAAAAAACCATGAAAGAAATCAGTTAAGAAGAATAGGAAGGGAAGCACGCATGAGATGTTGAAGTGTAGAAAGTGTTATGCCAAAAAAATGAAACTCATTTTTCAGATTATAAGAAATGGTATCAAATTGGACTTATAGTATAATATGCATTTTCTCAGAGTGCGATGTTGTTAAGTAGATCACAAAAGTTAAGAAACTGTAGTTAGAGAGTAGGCTGCATTATGGGCATGAATAACAATTTACTTAGAACAAGAAATTTCAGAAGTAACTGCTTGCTGTCAAGCTGTATAAATATTTAATGATCTTAGTGTTTTGACGACTTCATTGATTTTATTGTCATGTTATTCTCGTATAAAAAAATTACATAGACCAGACAAGCTTCATTCTCACAGAGACCCACTTGCCACCTGCCTCTTTGGCTCTGGGATTAAAAGCAAAAACAGAACTCACGCTGGCAGGGCAGGTACAGCTGGGGTGGTCTGGCACAGGGGCGGCTGGAAGAGGGTCTCGACTCTGAGCCCTCTTTTGGGGGTCCCCATCTCGGAGGTACTGGGGCATGGGTTAGGTCAGGCGCACAATCCCCTCCCCCAACGCCAATGAGAATTGGTGAGAATCCAAATGGATTTCTTTTTGGAGAACCTTCAGAACAGAAAGAGAAGACTGACTTAGGCTTCCAACATCCAATATATAAACAAAATTGAAAACCTGAAAACTAGACAAGTCAATACTCCATAAAAAAAAAAAA
>VZQC01015217.1:561756-577129 GCA_009823505.1 Rhizomys pruinosus | reverse complement strand
TTGGGGTGAACGGGGAACCTACAGCAATATAGCCTGACACTCATTTGAACAACTTGATTGAACATACAACCCCCCCCCCCCCCGCCCCCCGCCTGGATGGTGGGACCAAGGGGCTGTGTGGGTTTGGGCACAACTGTTTGCAAATTGGTTTTACATGAAGGATGCCTTGTACTCAAAATTATCACCTATTGCTAAAAATAGAAAAAAAAAACTGAGAGAAATGATGCAGGAACAAGGACAGTTATGGCAGAATGCATGATCTGGGATGGGGTGGGGTGAGATGGGGGAAGGGAAGGGGAAATATGCCTGAACTGAATTGGAAAATGATGTATGAAATACAGAAAGCATCAATAAAGAAAATAATAATTAAGTTTAAAAAAAGGAAAAACAGCATACCTGGCTATTTTTATAATGTGTGTGCCTGTTATGATTTGTGTGTTTGTGTGTGTGTGTGTGTTTGTGTGTGTGTGTGTGTGTGTGTTCATGTGTAAATGCTGGCCCACACTAACTACAGCACACATCTGTGAGGTCAGTGGACAACCTCAGCTGCCTGTCTTCACTTTCCACCTCAGAAACTAGGTCTCTTGTTGCTAACCACTTTGTTTGCCAGGCTTTTTTTTTTCTGTGAGTTTTCTGGATTTCTGTAAATTCCATCTTACCATAGGAATACTGGTATTATAGATGTGTAAATTGGGTTCTGGTGATGTGAACTCAGGTTCTCAAACTTGCACAGTATGTACTTTACCTACATCACCATCCATGAAGATCCACTTTAATATCTCTTTAAAAATGTATTTTATTAATTAATTTTTATTTGATGTGTATGAGTCTATTGCCTGCATGTGCGAAGGTGCATCCTGCTCATGCCCATGGAGGTCAGAAGAGGGCATCAGATTCTCTGTAATTGGAGTTATAGATGGTTGTTATCCACTGTGTGGCTGCTGGGGATAGAACATGGTTCCTCTGCAAGGGCAGCCAGTGCTCTTAACCACTGAGCCATCTCTCCAGCCCTGATTTTATTATCTGTATGTTTCTGTATGTTGAATCACCATTTGCTCTCGAGCATTATAATTAAATTTTGCCTAGTCTGGCATGTTTGCAAATACAGACTTCACATTTCTTTATTAGTTTTATTAACTTAGAATATTATAGTATCTGAATTTCCATGACTCGAAATACATTTTAAACTTTTAATTTGAGATGTTAATAGTCAAACATGGAGGAATATTTCAAGATATTGAAAGGAAATACCATTTTTTAAAATTTTATGCACACATGACAGACTTTTACTTTTGTGTCACTTGGAATTTGTGATTTGTGGAATATAAATTCTGGGCACCATCTGTAGCCCCTTGTTATTAATCCTTTATGCAATATGAATTTACAATATAAGTTAAATTATCATTCATAATAAACATTCTGCTCTTATCCAAAATAAGACTTGAGAATGTAATGGCATAATGTAAACATGGAAAAATTCATCAGTAATAATGGATGATGAACTTAAAAGTTCATTTTTCATTGTTTTTGTGCCAGTGCCAAAATAGATTTAATTAAGTTTAAATTATTACTTTAATTTAATTTATTTAATACATTACTAAGCTAGATTCTGCAAACCTATGTAAAAGTGTTATAATAATAATTATTATTATTAATTAGCTTTCAGGAATCATTTTTACTAAGTTGGCTTATACTTATTCTAAAATGTTGGATCAACAGAAGTAATAAGAAATTCTAACGAAGTAGTTTATATTGAAATTCTGCCTGAAATTTACCTAATCAATGGATTGGCTTTAAACTACACGATGAAACAAACTTGAACTTTACTTTGATGGAGAAAACAAACTAAGATCAATCAATACTTATGTAATCCAAATCTATACTCAAAACATGCATCTTATAAAGTGTGTAGATTTCTCAAGAATATTAATTTTTCAGAAAATTTGTAACATTTATGTTTGTAATATTTTTATTGAAATATATAATTCATAATTGATAAGGCTTTGTATTTATTTATTTTTATAAAAATGTACTTTTTTAAGTAAAATTTAATTTGTGTCCCATTTTTTGATGTTTAAATTAAAAAAATAATAGTTTCTATGTGTCTTGGTGAGAACATAAAAATAATCTGATTATTCAGCTTAAAATTATACTTCTATATGCTATTCTTTAACATTAATTAAGATTTTGATATGTCACTACATAAATGCCATTAGAACAAATCTAGTACTGTAGCTGTCATAATGTACAGAAATATAAAATTAATTTATAGTTAAATGAAACATGTTTGTTAGTCTGTAATGTCAAAATCTATAGTCTGGATTATTTAGGTGAGGAAGGAGTGGTTTAAAAGCTGCAGGCCTCAATCTCTGTTTAAAAATTCTTGCCCAAAGCCCTCTGTCTCATCTAGTACGTGGCTTTGGGTGCATCAATGCTCCTCCCAATTTCTCATTTCCTCACCTGCATCTCTCCCTGGGTCCATATATAGTGGGCCACTTCCTTCTAATTGGCATTCTAATTTGACATGTATTAGTTTACTGTGGCTACGAGAACAAAAGAGTGGCTTAAACACAAAGGCGAGGGGGTCAAGATCAAGGTGTCAGCAGGACTGCTGTCTTCTGACCTCTTTCTCATTGGCTTGCAAATGGCCACCTCACAGAACCTTAATGTCAAGCTCTGTATGTGTGAGTCTGTGACCTTTTCCAATAAAGGCGCCAATACAAGAGTAGGGCTCACTCAGGTGACTCCATTCACTGAGTTACTTGTTTGGCATTGGGGGATAGGGCTGCAGTATATGCACTGGTGTGGAGTGGCTACCCTGCAGCTTGGACTCATCAGCCCCACCTTCGCCACACGGTCCTAATGTAGCCCTTGGTTTCTCCAGCTCAGAACGAAAGTCATCACAATTCACCAAGTGCTAAATACAAAACCTAAGAATCTCTCCTGAGTTCCTGTCCTCCTCCATATCCAACTTAAGCCATTTCCACTTTTCTGCCTTTAAGATTTCCTCAGTCTCTCAATATTTCCTTCATTACTACGCACCTTATTCAGGACACCATCATACCTGGGGTCCAAACGAAACCCAATAGGGCTGCCTGCTTCAGATCCTTTTTCTCTGTGACAAGCTCATCAAAAGCAATTGTTTGCTTAACAACAAGACCCAGGATGCCTCATCTCCCTACACACAATAACAAGACCCAGGACACATCTCCTACACACAACAATATGACCCAGGATGCATCATCTCCCTGCACAGAACAAGACCCAGGACACATGATCTCCCTGCAAACAAAAACAAGACCCAGGACACAACATCTCCCTACACCCAACAACAAGACCCAGGACCCATAATCTCCCTACAGACAACAACAAGTCCCAGGACACGTCATCTCCCTGTACACAACAACAAGACCCAGGTAACGTCATCTCCCTACACACAACAACAAGACCCAGGATGCCTCATCTCCCTACACACAACAACAAGACCCAGGACACGACATCTCCCTACACACAACAACAATACGCAGGACTCATCATCTCCCTACACACAACAACAATACGCAGGACTCATCATCTCCCTACACAAAACAAGACCCAGGATGCCTCATCTCCCTACACACAAGAACAAGACCCAGGACATGTCATCTCCCTGCACACAACAAGACCCAGGACATGTCATCACCCTACACANAGGGAAATGTGCCTGAACTGAATTGGAAAATAATGTATGAAATGCACAAAGCATCAATAAAAATTAAAAAAAAAAGAGCCAATCAAAGGGTAACATGAAAGTAACTATGAAATGGGTTTTTTTTTCTCCTAAGAAATAACTGGTGGGGCTGGAGAGATGGACTGGCAGTTAAGAGCACTAACTGCTCCTGGACCTGGGATCGATCCCCAGCACTCACATGGCAGCTGAGAACCGTCTTTAACTCCAGTTCCAGGGGAATCTGACACCCTCTTCTGACCTCTGCGGCATTGCAGGACACAGGTGCACAGACCTACATACAAACAGTACATTCATACACATAAAAAAACAATTAAAAAATTAAAAGAAAAAGAAAAAAACTGGTGTTTGTATTAGGGTTCTCTAGAGGAACAGAAACAATAGAATAAATGTAGATTACAAAGGGGATTTATTACATTGATTTTCACGATACAAGCTGGGCAATCCAATAATGGCTGTTGTGGTGGTTTTAATGAGTGTCCCCCATAGGCTTTAAGTATTCAGACATTTTGTCTCCAGTTGGTGGTACTGTTCTTGGAGGTCTTAGAAGGTGTGGCCATGCTGGAGGAAGTACGTCATTGGGGGCAGGCTTAGTGAGTTTAACAAGCCTCGTGGTCTCCAGTCTCTCTGTCCCTCTCTGCTTCCTGTGCTCATTTCTAGATGTGACCCTCGGCTTGCTGCTCCAGCCTCGGCCACCATGCCTCCTGCCACAATGGACTCTGATTCCCTGGAACTGTCAATGTAAGCTCAAATAAACTCTTCCTTTTATAAGTTAAAAAAAAATTCTTGGCAGCTGATTACTCCAGGGGAGGAAGAAATTATCTTCTTAAAAGGAAAAACTGGTTAGGCTGATTTAGCACAGTGAATAAACTTGCCTCAAGGTACATCTGGGGACACTAACTTGATGAAATATAATTTTAATGGGATTAATATATTCAGTATATTCAATATAATACAACAAACATTTGTTTGTTGACTATAAGTCTTGTAATATCAGGTCCTGAAGTTTGGAGAGTTATTAGAGCTGGGGTAGGGAAAACATATATTAAAAATTGTGCCTTCAAAATTCAAATACAACAATATTAGGACAGTAGACAATATTATAGTTGGTAAAATAATTTTAAAATGTGCTAATATACAATACTAGTTGTATTCACTAAAAGTTTGGTCATGGAAAAATATAATGAAGTGGATCTAAAAAGACTGAGAAATTTGGTTTTAGAAAAAGTAGATATCGTGCATGTATAGCTGAGTGGCAATGACAGAAAAAGTCTAATGGAATAATGTGAACTGCAAAGCTTAACAGACTAAGACCAGCCAGGTCTCTGAGTGTGGAGAAATGACTAAGCATATGCATAAGTCAGTTGAAGGATTTTGAGCAAAGAATGCTGCATGAAATGAATAATATTTTATGATTATCATCCTAGGTACTGTGAGAATAATTAAGGAAGTAAGGAAGTAAGTTGGCTGCCAAAATGTCAATAATCATTATTTTAGGCATTATGAGTGATGTCCTATCCAAGGATATTCTTGGCAAACTCTTATTTTCTAAAATTTAGACAGTTGTGGCTTATAAAATAGACAATTTTCTTATTGACTTATCTTTCTGACACATCTTGACAGAATGTCTTATTCACTATAATTTATGTGGAAAATAGAAATATTACTCTCTAATTAAAGCTTACGAATGATGAATATCTGTAGATATAAAAATAGTTAAAATTTGGTGATTATATAAAGGAGTGTATCCTATTTTCAATCACGGTTATGATAAAATTTAATATAAAATTTCTCATAAGGAGTAGTTGTCACTCAGATACAAATAAGTACAAAATCATTTTCATATAAACTAATACTTAAGAACTTACTATCATCTAATCTCAAGGTAATTATTGAATTCACATTACATAGTAGGCTGTCTCAAAGTAGAGTACAGTTTTCACTAAATAATTTTGCAATTCTCATATGAAAGGTGTTATATACTATATGATATCAATTGTCCACATGATTGTGAACATGTATATGCTTAAATAGTTTCTTCTGTTTCTCCAGGACTATTGTGTTCCCATGTCAGACTTTCTTTCTAAATGAAGTATATACAGATCATCTAATTTCCTAATAGAGGGTGTAAACTAATTGTCATATTGGATTTCATTGTTGCTCATTTTTTCTTTGCATATATGTACGTAATCATCTATGTATGCATATATTATATGTATATTTATTTTTAAACATAAGTAATTTTCTTGTGTGAATGTCTAAAAATATAATAGATTAAATTTAAGCTTTGAAAATAGTGACTAATGTGTTGTTTTGTAGAACATTCCTGAAAATCTAACATGAAAAGTTATTTCTTTTAGGTAAATTACCAATTTACTTACTCATTATTTCTTTAATAAATAGTACAGATTGTGAGGAGCTTACTAAACCATTAACTAGAAAACAATAAGATGCTTCTTTTCTCCGTTTGCATTGTAATTCCCAAATTAATATTAATTAAGTGCATTGCTTATGTATAAAAATTAAAACATACTACTGCTTAGTTTTCACAAGATAATAAAGGATAATTATTTTATTCATTTTATTGCTAAGGAACTTCAGCTTCTAAGGAAGTGGATAAAAATTCACACTTTTCCTCAGTTTGGAGCTTCTTTTCTACCAGGAAATTCTTTTCTCAGAGTTTGAGTTGGAATCATGATCTTAACCAACAAGGAGTACATCCACCTAGTCAGTTTCAGTATCTCTAACATAATGGTTATTTCACTGAATTTATTCTTCCAATACCCACTGGTTTTGAAACTCAAGTAATGTCTCATAGGCCAGAGTAGAAATAAAATAGTATACAGCTAGTAGCTCTCATGTCAGGGTTTATTTACTTGAAGTTACAGACAAGAAGGCCAAAAAGAAGAAACTATAGCCTGGGATGAAAGGAGTTTAAGCCTAGGGCAATGTGGTAAAGCCCCATGCTGTGATTTACTGCTTTACAAAGGCAATTGCTCTTGACTAACCATAACTGCAGGTATTTGACAGATCAAGACACTTTCTTATCTGAACTTGATTTTTATTTTTAAAAAATTTTGAATATATTAAAAAATATGTATAAAATATATTCACATATGTAGGTGGTTATATGAATTTAAGTAAGAAAGCATATATATTTAAGCATTTATTTGTATTATACAAGAAGAGGACTTGAAAATAATTCAGTTTATAAAAATTTCCAATTATCCTATCCAAACTGTACATCAGCTATTAAGTATATCTTCTCAACTCTAAAAATATTTCATTCATTTATTTGACTGTTTATGAATATATTAGCAATTTAGAATATTAAACATATAACTTTATTGTTTTATTAGCTTAGTATTTTGCCTTTACATTCAATAGTACGCATACAGTCTAACAATCTTTAATTTGTCTGTAATAAACTTTTTTCATTAGTCATATTCTATAATCAAGACTAACTTAATAGCTAAATCTCAGTGAGTGTGTTAATTACTTTTACTTCAATTTATTCCACAATATTCTTCAAAATATTCAAAATTTAATTGTTTTGCATTTCAGTAAAATAACGGACAATCAGTAAAAATTTATTATTTACTATTACCCAATTACACATTTCATATTTGCATGTTTTGTGACACAGAATAAGGATGGAAACTCTAATGCTGTGGTTAACCATTGGTACCTTTAACTCAACCTTCTGTCATAGGTGTCCATTCTTCATTCAAAGACTGTGGAGCCAATTGCTTGTATTTTATCTTTTCTACAACTTTGGAGTAGACAAGGACTTTATAATTGGTGGTAGTATAGTACAAATAAATCTCTTCATTGGCTTTTTATGAAATATGAATATTTGAGGTTGAAATTTTTTTTTCATTTTTTTTAATTAATTTTTATTGATGCTTTGTGCATTTCATACATTTTTTCCAATTCAGTTCAGGCTTATTTCCCTTTCCCTCCCCCCCACCCCCACCCCATCCCAGATCATGCATTCTGCCATAACTGTCCTGCATCTTTCTCTCAGTTTTTTTTTTTTTCATTTTTAGCTATTAATTGGATATTAGCTCTCTTCCTTGGAGGAATAACCCATGGCATGATGCCCAAGCTGGCCACATCTATGGTCAGAGATGTTATAAAGAAGCCACATAAGACCCTGTCATATTCACAGAAAAAAACTGTAATTCATGGATTAACATACCATCCAAACATCTGTGTCTATACCAAAGTAACCATGATAAACAATTAATTACTGTTTAAATACCTAATATATCTAATTGCTTGGTGTTCATTAGTAGGATAGAAAGGTTATTCCTGGACAAACTGTCACCCATGAAAGAAAACAGCCAGAATGACCAGATAGTCCCAAGATCAACAGCTCCAGGATAAGTGACAATTTTGTTTTACCTCTCATACACCTGTTGGGGGCCCTTTTGTCTAGCCAGACAAATCTGCGGAAGAAGGAGGCATGGTAGAACGTAAGGGCTGTGATTGGGGTGAACGGTGGAACTACAGCAATGTACTGGACACTTCATTTGAACAACTTATTGAACAACCTGCGCACCCCCCACCCCCCCCCCCTGGAGTGGACCAAGGGGCTGTATGGTTTGGGCACAACTGTTCTGCAAATTGGTTTTGGCATGAGGAATGCTTGTACTCAGATTTATCACCTTATTAGCTAAAAATGAAAAAAAAAAACTGAGAAAATGATGCAGGACGTTATGGCGAAATGCATGATCGGGATGGGGTGGGGGTGAGGGGGGAGGGAAGAGGGAAAAGTGCCTGAACTGAATTGGAAAAATGTATGAAATGCACGAAAGCATAATGAAAGTA
Organism: Rhizomys pruinosus; assembly: GCA_009823505.1. Classification (NCBI taxonomy): domain Eukaryota; kingdom Metazoa; phylum Chordata; class Mammalia; order Rodentia; family Spalacidae; genus Rhizomys; species Rhizomys pruinosus. Next base: position 568,569 of record VZQC01015217.1, on the reverse strand, counting down.
AATAAATAATTAAGTTTAAAAAAAGGAAAAACAGCATACCTGGCTATTTTTATAATGTGTATGAATGCACTGACTGCATGCATATGTGTGTGTTTGTGTGTGTGGGTGGGGTGTGTGCGGGGTTGTGTGTGTGTGTGTTCATGTGTAAATGCTGGCCCACACTAACTACAGCACACATCTGTGAGGTCAGTGGACAACCTCATGTGTCAGTCCTCACTTTCCACCTCAAAACTAAGGTCTCATTGTGGCTAACACTTTGTTGCCAAGGCTTTTTTTTTTTCTGTGAGTTTTCTGGATTTCTGTAAATTCCATCTTACCATAGGAATACTGGTATTATAGATGTGTAAATGGGTTCTGGTGATGGAACTCAGGTTCTCAAACTTGCACAGTATGTACTTTACCTACATCACCATCCCTTAAGATCGCACTTAATTCTCGTTAAAATGTATTTTATTAATTAATTTTTTATTGATGTGTATGAGTCTATTGCCTGCATGTGGCGAAGGTGCAGCCTGCGCAGGCCCATGGAGGTCAAAGAAAAGGGCATCAGATTCTCCGTAATTGGAGTTATAGATGGGTTGTTTATCCCACTGTGTGGCTGCTGGGGATAGAACATGGTTCCTCTGCAAGCAGCCAGTGCTCTTAACCACGAGCCATCACCTCCTCCAGCCCTGATTTTATTATCTGTATGTTTCTGTATGTTGAATCACCATTTGCTCTCGAGCATTATAATTAAATTTTGCCTAGTCTGGCATGTTTGCAAATACAGACTTCACATTTCTTTATTAGTTTTATTAACTTAGAATATTATAGTATCTGAATTTCCATGAATCCAAAACATGTATAAACTTTTAATTTGAGATGTTAATAGTCAAACATGGAGGAATATTTCAAGATATTGAAAGGAATACCATTTTTTAAATTTTTATCACAAATGACAGACTTTTACTTTGTGTCACGTGGAATTTGTGATTTTGTGGAAGATAATTCTGGGCACCATCTGTACGCCCCTTGTTATTAATCCCCTTTGATGCAATAGAATTTACAATAGAAGTTAAATTAATCAGTCATAAGAACATCTGCTCTTATCAAAATAACACTTGAGAATGGAATGCATAATTAAACAATGGGAAAAATTATCGTAATAATGGATGATAACTTAAAAGTTTCATTTTTCATTGGTTTTTGGGCCAGTTCCAAATAATGTGAATTAAGTCTTAATTTGTACTATTAATTTAATTTAATTTAATACTTACTAAGGGCTAGAGTCTGCAAACCATGGAAGTTTAATAAAAATAATTATTATTATTAATTAGCTTTCAGGAATCATTTTTACTAAGTTGGCTTATACTTATTCTAAAATGTTGGATCAACAGAAGTAATAAGAAATTCTAACGAAGTAGTTTATATTGAAATTCTGCCTGAAATTTACCTAATCAATGGATTGGCTTTAAACTACACGATGAAACAAACTTGAACTTTACTTTGATGGAGAAAACAAACTAAGATCAATCAATACTTATGTAATCCAAATCTATACTCAAAACATTGCATCTATAAAGTATGTAGTTTGTTAAATATAATTTTTTCAGAAAATTTTTAACAGTTATGGTTTGTAATATTTTTATTGAAATATATAATTCATAATTGATAAGGCTTTGTATTTATTTATTTTTTATAAAAAATGTACTTTTTTTTTAAATTTAATTTTGGGTGTCCTTTTTTGATGTTTAAAGGAAAAAATAATAGTTTCTATGTGTCTTGGTGAGAACATAAAAATAATCTGATTATTCAGCTTAAAATTATACTTCTATATGCTATTCTTTAACATTAATTAAGATTTTGATATGTCACTACATAAATGCCATTAGAACAAATCTAGTACTGTAGCTGTCATAATGTACAGAAATATAAAATTAATTTATAGTTAAATGAAACATGTTTGTTAGTCTGTAATGTCAAAATCTATAGTCTGGATTATTTAGGTGAGGAAGGAGTGTAAAGCTCAGGCCTCATCCTCTGTTGAAATTCTTGCCCAAAGCCCTCTGTCTCATCTAGTACGTGGCTTTGGGTGCATCAATGCTCCTCCCAATTTCTCATTTCCTCACCTGCATCTCTCCCTGGGTCCATATATAGTGGGCCACGTCCTTCTAAGTGGCATTGCTTTTTTTTTTTTTGTTTTTTTTGATCTTCAATAAATAAATTTTTATTTTTGTTTTGTTTCGTTTTTTTTTTTTATTTTTTTAACAAATCTAGCCCAATGTTCCCGCTCATTCCCCCCACCCCCCCAGAGCTCGTGCATTCTGCCAAACATGCCTTGCCATCCCTTAGTCTTTCTCAATATTTATCATGGGGAAGTTGACTGTTTGAGCATAAGTTCACTGTCTCAGTCAGTTCATCATTTGATGCAGTAGTTTCAATGTTGTATGTTGTTGTTGGTTCCAAAATGCATTATGCCCCACTGGCGTTGTACAAAAGCGCAGGGGGCCCCACGCAAAAATACTTACAAACTGGGTAAGTGGCACTAGCATCCACAGATGAGTGATACATGCATCGTTTTGGTTTTTCTGGACTGTGTTACTTCACGCAGCAGGATGTCCTCTAGCGCCAGCATTTTTCCTGCAAAGCTCGTGAGGTTGTCGTTTTTACTGCTGCATAGAAGCCCATTGTGTAGATTACCACATGTTCTCTTCCACTACGTCAGTTGAGGGGCAATTTAGGTTGGTTCCAGCTCCTTGTTATTGTGAGAGAGCTGCAATAAACATGGCCGTGCATGTTAATCTCTGTGTGGCGTAGTCTGAGGTACATGCCCAGGATTGGGGCAGGTACCCTCAAGCCCACGTACGTAGATGAGACAGAGGCTTGTGGGCAGACGGGAGGTAGGGAAAAAAGAGGGCTAGAAAAAGCTGTGGGAGAGTGAGCATTTATCAGAAATTTGAGTCAGTATTTCAGCTAAGACAGGGATTGACTGGGGTCAGTGTGCATCCCGGATGCCCACCACTGCTCCATCATCCACTATCCTTAGGCTTTTACGCCCTCCCCTCAGACCGAACATTTTCCACCTGAGTCTTTGAATTTGACAATTTGGAGGTTTGACATGGTTTTCCTGCCTCTTAGTGCGCCACCCACGACGAAGCTCATCGGTGTTGAGTAGATGTGGGGTGTAATCACAATGTCCAGGTTTGTCCCAGTAAATTTTGGGGAGAGTCTTGGGGTATGGTACGTTCCTATGCTAAAACCGGGACCTCCTAAGGCAAAACATGGAGAATAAATGTTTATTTTAATAAAAGGGAAACTTTTGGCAAAATTTCATTATTTCAAAAAACAACTATCTTTGGCCAGCTTTTTTTTTCGATGCAGGCGATACAGTGTGTTATATGGCAGAATGCATGGTCTGGGAAATGGGGTGGGGGGGGGGAGGGAAGGGAACTTACCTGACCTATAATTTAATTAAATAAATGTAGAAATTTCACAAAGCAGTCAATAACAATTAAAAACCAAAACGAGCCAATCAAAAGTGTAACTTACCTTAACTATGGAAATTGGTTTTTTTTTTCTTTTTTTTTTTTTTTTTTTTTTGGGCTGGAGAGATGGACTGGCAGTTAAGAGCCAATAAATTGCTCCTGGACCTGGGATCGATCCCCATCACATCACATGGCAGCTGAGAACCGTCGTTAACCAACCAGATTGCCATGGGAAATCTAGCACCACTCTTCTGACCTCTGCGCATTGCAGGGACACAGGATGCACAGACCATACATACAAACAGTACATTCATACACATAAAAAACAATAAAAAATTAAAAGAAAAAGAAAAAAACTGGTTTTGTATTAGGGTTCTCTTAGAGGAACAGAAACAATATGAATAAATGTAGATTACAAAGGGGAATTTATTACATGATTTTCACGATACAAGCTGGGCAATCAATAATGGCTGTTTGGTGGTTGTTTTGAATAGAAGTGTCCCCCATAGGCTTTAATATTCAGACTATTTTTCTCAGTTTGTTGGTACTGTTCTTGGAGGTCTTGGCAAAGGTGGGTGCCTGGCAGGCAGTCGTCTTTGGTGACCAGGCTGTAGTCTTCCACAAGCCCGTGGGTCTCCCTGTCTACCTAGTCCCTCCTCTGCTTCCTTGTGCTCATTTCTGCTGTGAACCTCAGGCTTGCTGAGCTCCAGCCTCGCCCCCATGCCTCCTGCCACACATGGACCTGCTTCCCTGGAACTGTCTGTAAGCTCAAACCCTTCCTTTCTAACGTTAAAAACAAAATTCTTGGCAGCTGATACTCAGGGGAGGAGAAAATTATCTTCCTTAAAAGGAAAAACTGGTTAGCTGATTTGCGGCAAGTGAATAAACTTGCCTCAAGTACATTCTGGGACACTAACTTGATGAAATATAATTTTAATGGATTAATATATCAGTAATATTCAATGATAATACAACAAACATTTGTTGGTTGACTATAAGTTTGTAATATCAGGTCCTGAATTTGGAGAGTTATAGAGCTGGGTAGGGAAACATATATAAAATTGTGCCTTCAAAATTCAAATACAACAATATTAGGACAGTAGACAATATTATAGTTGGTAAAATAATTTTAAAATGTGCCTTACAATACTAGTTGTATTCACTAAAAGTTTGGTCATGGAAAAATATAATGAAGTGGATCTAAAAATGACTGAGAAATTTGGTTTTAGAAAAAGTAGATATCGTGCATGTATAGCTGAGTGGCAAATGACAGAAAAAGTCTAATGGAATAATGTGAACTGCAAAGCTTAACAGACTAAGACCAGCCAGGTCTCTGAGTGTGGAGAAATGACTAAGCATATGCATAAGTCAGTTGAAGGATTTTGAGCAAAGAATGCTGCATGAAATGAATAATATTTTATGATTATCATCCTAGGTACTGTGAGAATAATTAAGGAAGTAAGGAAGTAAGTTGGCTGCCAAAATGTCAATAATCATTATTTTAGGCATTATGAGTGATGTCCTTCCAAGGATATTCTTTGGCAACTCTTATTTTCTAAACCCATAGAACAAGGAGAAATATGACAATGATGAGGTCGCTCCCCAACTGTAAATTGGAGACAACTATTGTAGAGGTAATCTCTTATAAAACCGGTAAAACTGCTTTCTTTAATTGACTACTAGACATGGGAACTGTGGAAGGGATTACTCTCTGTTCAGAACCAAATATAATACTAAAGTCCTAGGGCTATGCACTCAGGCAAAATATATTAATACAGGAGCTCTGACATCAGCAATGGATTGTTCTACCAGGTGGATGTTGGCCAGGGGATCCAAGGCCCCACAAAAGGTAAGGGCTCCTTGCCTCTAAGTTGGGATACCTACAGGAGGAGAGGCAATAAGACCCTGCTGCCGAAGACCTGACGTTAACATGGGAGGGATGTATTGAGACCACACATGCAAGTGTACAGATGGCCTCTGGAATGCCAGAGAGTGTTACCAAAGGCCACTAAACCAATAAATCAAATATGGTTCTCCCTGAGTCAAGCAAGACTCCACCGTCAGCACCAGCTACACCTCACCTGCCTGGAAATACTGTGCAGCAGAGGCAGCCATGTGCCTGTATATCCCAAATCTAATTGAGGTTGAAATTTTATAAAAATGGAAGGAAATAATCAATCTTATTGAAAGCATTACTGGAACTTGTAATTCTTTCTTTCCAAACTTAGTTTGTGGTATTTTAGAAATTTATTTCTTTAACTTTATAAATTTGTCAGTCACTAAATATTTCACATAATTCCAATTTAAGTAAGGTTATTAAGTGAGACAAGACTGTATATAAAAAAATGAAGGAATACGAAGACATAAGTTATGCTTTAATATTCCAGAATGTTAAATCCTTAAGGAACATTGTAAAACACAATAGTCTGTATTTTAGCTGAATTTCAAAAATTGCCATTAGAGTACATAGTATATAACTTCTCATTTTTCTGAAACAAGCTTAATGAATTTGGACATCAAGATGAAATATCTTTTAATATAACTATATAAATACTATGTATTACTGAGTTTTGTAAGCAGATAACAATATTTTGGAGCAATTTACTATGTTCCTTTCCATATTATTTTAGTGTCATTATGAAGCATTACTATGAATACATTCTAAATGTATATTTTTCACATTTCTGAGTTTTAAATAAAAGATACATTTTAATTCATCAAAAAGAGAAAGAAACTTTTTAAAATCTGTTAATTGTATAACATTGTTCTTGAATTTAAATAACAATTAAATTTTTATAAATGTTATATAGGAAACTATTATTTAATATTAAATACTTCTACCATATTCTTTTTTTTTTGACATTTCAATTTTATTTACCTTATAATGTTCTACAAATATGCATACAAAAAATAAGTATTTATATAATTAATATTCAATCAGAAGATAAGAATTTTAAGAGTTCAGTAATGTTCAGTCAAATTTGTATACTATGTAAATTCTGGATTAGATAATCCACTGTAGAGCAAACATTTGACCCTAATGTCATTTTTCATCCTTGAAATGTAAGTTTCTCTAGATATAAATGAAGGAAAGGCATGTGTTATAGACTCCAAGTTTTCTCTAAACTTATGTTTTCATAAGTATGAATACAGTAGACAAGAGGCATTTTCACCTACTAATAATACCTGAATATGTTAACCAGTAATTATATACTTAATAAATATTGGATATGGCAAGCCCTTTCATGATATTTGTTTTCTACACATAAATCAATAAACTGTTCAAAAATGCAAATGCTATGAGGATAAGAGTATGCTAGAAAAACAGAAATGGAAACCTCATATGATG
>VZQC01015217.1:525424-557503 GCA_009823505.1 Rhizomys pruinosus | reverse complement strand
TGTGAACAGAGCTGCAATAAACATAGCTGTGCATGTATCTTTGCAGTAAGTTGTGTCTTGTGGGTATATACCCAGGAGTGGTATGACTGGGTCAAATGGAAGGCTCATTTTGAGTCTTCTAAGGGTTCTCCACACTGCTTTCCATAGTGGCTGTACAAGTTTACATTCCCACCAGCAATGGATGAGTGTTCCCCTTTCCCAGCAACCTCTCCAGCACTTGGTATCATTCGTGTTCCTGATCCTAGCCAGTCTTATTGGAGTAAGGTGATATCTCAGAGTGTTTTTAATTTGCATTTCCTTAATTATCAGAGATGTTGAACACTTCTTAAAATGTTTCTCGGCCATCTCTAATTCCTCCTCTGTGAAATATTTTTTTAATTTACATTTTAAAACAAAGTGGAATTATTCAGAAACAATGAGGTATATTTTAGAATTATAAAACAAAGTGAAAAAAAATTTCTAGGTATTTCCAAATTTCTTAAATATCTCTTTATTATTTGATTCTGTTGAATATTTTTACAAGTTATTAGTTTGTTACTCACTGCCTTTTTATGTGTTATGAAACATTCATCTTCATAACTTTTTTTTCTTGTAAGGTTTTTATTTCCTATAGATAATCTTAGCAAAGTCCACTATAACATATAAAGTAAACATTGGGAAATAATCAATTTACATTACTTAAAGCATACAAGACTTAGTTGCCAGGTGTTCATTTTATAAACTTAATTACATTTGCATTTACTCTTAAAAATACATTCTTTATACTTAATCTATGTACAATTTACTGGGAATTCTGGTCATTTTTACAAAGACATACTTTGAAAACATGATGAAAGGACCATTAAATGAATAGGTATGCCTTTTATTTATTTATTTATTTATTTATTTTACTTCTTATGTGTATGAGTGTGCTGCCTGCATTTAGGTAGGTGCACCCGTGTAGTCCAATGCTGCAGAGTTCAGAAGAGGGTGTAGGATTCCCCTGGAACTGGAATTAAAGACGGTTCTTAGCCGCCATGTGGGTGCTGGGATTCAAACCCGGATCCTCTGCAAGAGCAGTTGGTGCTCTTAACCACTGATCCATCTCTCCAGCTCCATGTATGCCTTTTAAAATAATGAAGAGACCAAACATCCCAAAACCATGGACTTCATTAATCTCCTGTTATTATTCAATTATACCATCATCATTAATTTTGCATTTGAATTTTGGTAGTCCTGAAATTAGCTGTATAATTAATGCATGAGACAGAAATACGGCCTTATTTCTTTATTCAAATGTTTTAACCAATATTCTAAAATTTATTGAAGTTACACCATTTTTATATGACACAATATCATTACTTTGACTAAGGTTTAATAGTTTTACAAATATTCCTATATGTTTCAAATAAGCATGCATGTAGTTAATCCTTTTCCATATTGTTATTATTATGAAGAAGGGTATATGTAATAAATTGTTTCTTTATGTATCTGAATAGAAGGTAGTTGTGCATCATATTCTATTATTCATTATTCAAGCTCTAGAAACATTTGTTTATTTTTTTAGTTTTTTTACATTTGTCTAGATAAGAGATAAAATGCATACTGAGAAACTTTTTTTTCCTTCACTATATGTGTGATGTTGACTGGTAGACATCTGATAGTTAAAGCATTTCACATAGATCAGCCACTTAATAACCTGGGATAGTGGAAAACATTATGTACTACTAAAAAGGATCTTGTATGTACTGAAATAAAAATGGCACTGTATATTTAGTTAAAACTGAAATCATCAAGTCAGTACAGAGCAGACTATAAAGTAAAAGGAACAAGAATTGTAGATTTGATACAGAGAAATTTAATGTGTGGTATCCTTATTTTCTCAGACTAGAGTTAATTAAGAAAATAATCAATAATGGAAGTCTCCCAGAAAGAATGGAAACAAAATATACCAAGAAAACTGCAAAACATAACTAAATGTCTGTATGTAATAAGAAAAACTGGTAACTGCTGGAAGTAATGGAGTTTTTAAAAAAAATAAGACATGGCAGTGCACATCTTTAATTTAAGCATTAGCAATGCAGAAGCAGGTAAATCTCTGAAGCAAGGCCAGGCTAGCTTCATAGTGAATTCCAAGCCGGCTGGGGCTACAGGGAGACCTTGTCTCAAAAAGATGAAAAAAAGTTATGATATGTTTATTTAGATGTTGGAGAAGAAATAATCTAAAATAACAAGTCTGTGCTCATAAGGATTTAGGAGAAAATGAAGACTGGTAGAAATTGGACTAGAGACAATCCTTGTTTTTGTATATATATATGTATTATATATATATAAAATATATATATTTTATATATATATATAATACCTTTTTTATTATATATTACAAAGATTATTTTTCAAATCTAACCATGTCCCTCCCTAGCCCCCCACTCCACCAAAGCTCATGATTCTGCCAAACATGTTTTCATCTTTTCTCAGTCTTCTCTAAACTCATATGAGGTTGACTGTTTCGAGTAGAAGTTCACTGTTTTCAGCAGAAGTTCACCTTTTCAGTCAGTTCTTTGATGCAGTCTTCTCTGAAGTTGTTGTTGTTCTTGTTGTTGTCGACGTCATTGTTGTTCTTGTTGTTGTCGACGTCGTCGTGGTCATTGTTATTGTTCTTTCCAATATGGGCCACTCTCAACTACTTGAACCAAAGCTCAAGGAGCCCTGCACAAGAAATACTTTCTACTAGGTAATTGGTGCAAGCATTCTCAGATGAGGGATATCATTCGTCGTTTGTTTTTTTTGGCACTGTGTTACTTCACTTAACATACTATCTTCTAGTTTCATCCATTCACTTGCAAATTTCATGATGTCATCTTTCTTTACTGCTGAATAGCTTTCAATTGTGTAGATGTACCATATTTCTCTCCTATCACTCGTCAGTTGAGGGGCACTTGGGTTGGTTCCAAACTCCTTGCTATTGTGAAGAGAGATGCAAAAACATGGCTGTTGGCTATTATCTACTGCTGAATAAAATGAGTCTTGTGGGTACATACCCAGGAGTGGTATGGCTAGGTCAGGTCGTCATTCCGTCTTCCAAGGGTTCTCTAACACTGCTTTCATAGTGCTGTTACAAAGTTTACATTCCCATCAGCAGTGGATGAGTGTTCCCTTTTCCCCACAACCCCTCTACCAGCAACTTAGTATCATTTGTTTTCTTCTTGATCCTACGCCAGTCTTATTGGAGTAAAGATGATATCTCAGAGTGGTTTTGAAATTGCATTTCCTTAATGATTTAATATGTTGAACACTTCTTAAGATATTTCTCAGCCCTCTCTAATTCCTCACTTGCAAAGTCTCTTGGCTCTTGGCTCCATCTATTGAGTGATTCATTTGTTTTCTTTCTTCTTTGTAAGTAGTTTATATATTCTGGAAATCAATGCTTTGTCAGATGTTTCTGTGGTGAAGGATTGCTCCCACTCTGTGGGATTTATCTTCACTTCCTTGATTGTTTCTTTTTTTAATTTTTTAAAAATTTATTTATTTATGAATGTACTGTCTGCGTGTAGATTTGTCCTCCCATGTTGTGCAATGCTGCAGAGGTCAGAAGAGGGTGTCGGATTCTCCCGGAACTGGAGTTCTCCTGGAATTGGAGTTACAGACGGTTCTCAGCCACCATGTGGGTGCTGGGGATCGAACCCGTGTCCTCTGCAAGAGCAGTCAGTGCTCTTAACCGCTAGGCCATCTCTCCAGCCCTGATTGTTTCTTTTGATGTACAGAAGGTTTTGGGTTTAATGAGGTCCCAATTGAAAATTGTCAACCTTAATTCTTGTGCAGCTGCTGTCTGATTTAGGAAGTCTGTTCCTACGCCTATGTCTTGTAGTCTGCTGCCCAATTTTTCATCTATTGCCTTCAGAGTTTGGGGTTTCACTTTGAGGTCTTTAATCCATCTGGAGTTGACTTTTGTATAGGGTGAGAGGTAGGGGTTTAATTTTATTCTTCTACAAGTGGTGATCCAGTTTTGCCAACACCACTTGCTGAAGATGCTGTCTTTTCTCCATTGTGTCTTCTTGGCCCCATTGTCAAATATGAGATGGCTGTATGTGCTTGTTTGGATCTTCAGGTTTGTGCCATTGGTCAACAGGTCTGTTTTTGTGCCAGTACCAGGCCATTTTTATGACTATAGCCCTGTAGTATAGTTTGAAGTCTGGTATAGAGATCCCCCCTGTATTGCTCTTTTCACTCTGGGTTCTTTTGGTCTTTTGTTTTTCCAAATAAAATTAAGGACTTTTTTTTCCAAGCCAGTGAAGAAACTCTTGGGGATTTTAATTGGGATTGCATTCAGTCTGTACAAGAGTTTGGGTAGAATGGACATTTTAACTATATTAATTTTCCCAATCCATGAACATGGGAGGTTTTCCTATCTTCTGAGGTCTTCTTCAATTGCTCTCTTTAAGGGTTTAAAATTTTTGCTGTAGAGATAGTTGGTGACTTTGGTTAGGTTTGTTCCTAGGTATTTTATTGTTTTTTTTAGGCTATTGTGAGTGGGAAGGTCTCCTTGAATTCCTTCCTCAATTGCTCTGTGTTGGTGTAAAGAAAGGCTACTGATTTTTTAGCGTAATTTTGTATTCTGCTACTTTGTTTAAGCTGTTAATCCTTTCTAGGAGTTTTCTGGTGGAGTTTTTAGCATCCATTAAGTAAACTATCATATCATCAGCAAATAGGGATAGCTTGACTTCCTCTTTTCCAATTAGTACTCCTTTAATTTCCTTTTTATTTTTTATTTTTTTGCCTTATTGCCCTAGCAAGTGTTTCAAGCACTATATTGAAGAGGATTGGTGACAGGAGTCAGCCTTGCCAAGTTCCTAACTTTAAAGGGAATGTTTCTGTTGTTTCCCCACTTAGGATGTTATTGGCTGTGGGTTTCCTGTATTTGGTTTTGATTACATTGAGGAATGATCCTTCTAATCCAATTCCCTCTAGGACTTTAAGCATGAAAGGATGCTGGATTTTGTCAAAGGCTTTTTATGTGTCAATTGAGATGATTGTGTGGTTTTTGTATTCCAGTCCATTTATATACTTGATGATATTTATTGATTTTCATATGTTGAACCATCCCTGCATCTCTGACATGAATCCAACATGGTCATGATGGATGATCTTCTTGATGTGTGTCTGTATGCAATTTACCGGTATCCTGTTTAGAAATTTGGCATCTGTGTTCATTAGGGAGATAGGTCTATAGTTCTCTTTTTGGGTTGTATTTTTGCCTGATTTTGGTAATAGAGTGATGCTGGCTTCATAGAAGGGATTTGGGAGAATTTCCTCTATGTCCTTCTAAACAATTTCAGTAATCATGGATGTAGGTCTTTTTGAAATGTTTTATAGAATTCTGCCGTGAAATGATCTGGGCCTGGGCTTTTTACTGTTGGGAGATTTCTTATTACATATTCAATCTTTATATATTATGGGTCTGTTCAAGCTATCGATCTCTTCTTTGTTGAGCTTTGGTGATTCCCAGGATTTCAGATATTCATCCATTCTAGGTTTTCAAACTTGGTAGAGTATAGGTTTTTGAAGTATTCCCGTATGCTTTTCTGGATCTTTTTGTTGTCTGTTGTGATATTTCCCTTTTCATCATGGATTATATTGATTTGAAGTTGTTCCTTCTTTCTTTTGGTTAACTGGGCTAGAGGTCTACCTATCTTGTTCATTCTTTCAAAGAACCAAGTTTCGCATCCATTGGTTTTTTGTATTATTTTCTTTGTTTCTATTTCATTTATTTCTGCTCTGATTTTTGTTATTTCTTCCTGTCTGTTGCATTTAGGGTTCATCTGTTGTTGCCTCTCAAGTACTTTTAGCTGCAGTGTTAGATCATTCACTTGTGCTCTTTCTGTTTTTCTAATTTAGGCACCCAGGGCTATAAACTTCCCTCTTAGGACTGTTTTTAAGATATCCCATAGGTTTTGTTGTGTTGTATTATCATTGCCATTCCATTCCAGGAATGCTTTTATTTCTTTCTTTATCTCTTCCTTGACCCATTTGTTATTCAAGAGTGTGTTGTTTAGTCTCCATGTGTTCTTGTAGATAGTAGGGCTTATCCTGGTTTTGATATTGAGCTTTATTGCACTGTGGTCTGATAGAATGCATGAAAGTATTTCAATCTTTTTGTATTTGTGGAGGTTTCTTCTGTGTCCCAGTATGTGGTTGATTTTGGAGAATGTTCCATGGGGTGCTGGGAAGAAAGTGTATTCTCTGGTATTAGGGTGGAATATTCGGTAGATGTCTGTGAGGTCCATTTGGTGTATCATATCATTCAGTTCAGATGTCTCTCTGTTTATTCTTTGTCCTGTTGACCTATCCAAAGGGCTCAGTGTGGTATTGAAGTCCCCTACTATGAGTGTACTGGGGTTAGTGTGTGAATTGTGGTCCTGGAGAATTGTCTTTATAATGTTTGATACACCAGAGTTTGGGGCATATATATTCATAATTTTGAAATCTTCTTGGTGAATTGTTCCTTTGATAAAAATGAAATAGCCTTCTTTGTAACTTCTGATTTCTTTTACTTTGAAGTCTATTTTGTCTGGTATTAAAATAGCAACACTTGCTTTCTTTTTGGTACCATTTGCTTGGAATATTTTTTCCATCCTTTCACTTTAAGGTGGTGCCTGTCCTTGAAGGTAAGATGTGTTTCTTGTATGCAGCATATCAATGGGTTCTGTTTCCTAATCCAATCTCCCAGTTTATGTCTTTTGATTGGGGAATTTACTCCATTAATATTTAAGGTTATGTCTAATAGGTTTGTGTTGCTTCCTATTGCCTTATTATCCATTTGTGGTTTTAGTTTAGGTTTCTACTTCTGCAGTTATGCTTTTATTGATTTCTCTTTCTAGGTGCTTGGGGATGGTTGCTACTTTCTTCTGTCTTTTGAATTGCTTCAAGTATTCTCTGAAGGGTTGGTTTTCTGGACATGTATTCTTTCATCTTGTTTATGACATGGAAGGTTTTTCACTCTCCTTCAACTATAATCGACATTTTTGCTGGGTTTAGTAACCTGGGGTGGCATCCTTTAACACTGGGAATCCTTTGCTTCACATTCTTCTTGCTTTCATAGTTTGCACTGAAAATTCAGTTGTAATTCTGATAGGTTTCCCCTTATAGGTCACTTGTTGTTTTTCTCTTTTGGCTTTGAGGATTTTGTCTTTGTTTTGGGTGTCTAGCATTTTAACTATGATGTGGCATGGAGAGTTTCTTTTCTGATCTCTGCTTGGATTTCTAGGTGCTTCTTGTATTTGTATTGGTTTGTCTTTTTTTTAGTTTGGGGAAATTTTCATCTATTATTCTGTTGAAAATCTGATCAATACCATTCTCTTGGGATTCTTCTCCTTCCTCTATTGCTATGATGCGGAGGTTTGATCTTTCATAGTGTCCCACAGCTCCTGGTTGTTCCATTTCTGCGTATTTTTAATTTTTTTTTATAATCTTTACTTGAGGTTTTTAGTTGTTCTGTGTTATCTTCCAGGTCTGATATTCTTTGTTCCGCTTCCTCCTTTCTGCTTCTGAGGCTTTTTCCATTCATTCCCTCTTTACTGAATGAGTACTTGATTTTCTTTTTCATTTCCTCTTCTGATTTCTTTAGCATTTCCACTTCCTTTTGGAGCTTCTCAATCTCTTCCTGTAGCTCTTTGCTTCACTGGTTGGTTTCCTTATCTTTTTCAACATGGTATCATTTCAGTGTTTCCACTTTCTTCCAGAGTTTGGAATTCTCTCTTTCTATGTCCTTCTTTAGTTCTTCCTTCTCTTTTCTTAATTCTTTGGTTTCTTCTTTATAATCTTGTACTTCTTTAAGTATGTTCACAATTGTACTTTATTTTTTTTATTTTTTTATTTTTTTGGTCTTTTTGAGACAGGGTCTCCCTGTAGCCCCAGCTGTCCTGGAACTCACTCTGTAGACCAGGCTGGCCTTGAACTCACAAAGATCCCCTGCCTCTGCCTCCCAAGTGCTAGGATTAAAGGTGTGTGCCCCCACACCCAGCCTCACAATTGTACTTTTAATATCTGTGTCCTGGGCCCTCCCTAGGGGGATCCCACTGTAGGAATCTTCCACAGGCTTTGTAGAGCTTGGTGTGGGATTATCCTACACCTTTCCCATGTTGTCTCTTCTTCCTGTTCCTGTCATATGGGCTTCTCCTTGCCTGTATTCCAATGTGAATCTCAAATGCCTCTTCATTGTGTTGAAGGCTTGCTTTGCTTGCCTCTTTCAGATGCCTTTGTTGTTTGTGTGATTGATTTGTTTTTCTCCTTTACTCCTTACTTTTGGAGTGTTGAGTTCTCTAAGCTCTAGGCTTTCTATTGGAAGTCCAACTCACTCTTCCCTTTCTGTTCTGAAGGTTTTCCAAAGACTTGGACACTCCTTCCTTCGCTCATCCCAGTTGGTGGCGGTGGGGGTGGGGTGGAGGGTGTGCTCTTTAGCCACCTCTGTAACTGTGCTTCAGGTGGACTTGGGAGATCCCCGATCTCAAGACACACAAACCCACGTTTTCTAACAGCTGGGAGGATGATTCCGCCCCCACAGCCAATCAGGCCAATGACAACTAAGTTAAATCAAACAACAATCTGCCTTGCTGAAGCATCCAGCTCCTACCTGTGCTTCAGGTGGTTTTGGGAGATCCTGATCTCAAGACTTTCACAAACCCACCTTTCATAGCAGCTGGGAGGACAGCCCCACCCTCACAGCCACAAAAGCCAATCAAGCCAAAGACAACTAAATTAAATCAAACAACAATCTGCCTTACTGAAACACCCATCTCCTACCTCTGTTTCAGGTGGTCTCAGGAGATCCCCAATCTGACAATTCTTGTTTTATTCTGTCAGGCTTTTCTTACGTTTGTCCTTGCTCTATTAAATTGAACATGGATTTAACATACTGGATTATTGAATCTGGTGTAGGAAACTTCAAGGCAGCCCAATATTAAGGATGTGTCATAATCATTGGTATCTGCTTTTAACTCCAGTTACAGAGAGAATTTTTGAGCAAAAGACAGAATAGAAAATATTTGAAGACAAGCTGTTTAGTCAAGAAAAGCCCATTCAAAATTGATGAACCAGAATTATTTTGATTCTTTGAGGTCATTCTCCTGATATTGAGACCCCCACTCACTGCAGCCTCAAAACACATTTGAAACACTTTCCCTTGAGAAAAGAAATCTTCTTTGTGGTTTAGTTCATTTATTTCCATGCTAGGCCATGTAGAAAGCATGTATAGGAAAGCACAGAACACCAACAAATGGTAAGGTATGAATCCAAATATTTTATTCAAATGAACAGATTATATAGGCAGTGTGACCTCACCTTCCCCAGTCTAATCCCTGCCCTTTGCATCATTACATCCCCATCTGTGGGCATAACCAGAGAGGTCCTGTGACTCACTTGTGCCTCTCCGAGGTGCTGGCAGCCCATTCATACCTAAGCTCAGATTGGATTCACCTACAACTCTTCAGCGCCCTGCTCACAGTGCTAGCTGGAGAAACTCCTCCCTACATTCTGCTACACAGGCACTTAGAAGCTCCTGAAACAATGTGAGAGTATTTGGGGTGGCAGCCTCAAATCACATGGACGTAGATTGCATTGTCAACAAAAATATCATGAGATGGCAGAAACTTTAAAAAATGCAAGATTTAAATGTCACGGACATGGAGCTGGAGAAATGGCTCAGTGGTTAAGACTGTCTCTTCTTTCATAGGGCCCAGGTTTGTTTCCCAGAACCCGCATGCACCTATCAACCCCATTAATAGGTAACTCCTTGAATAAACAGATCCAATGCTTTATACTAACCCCCTCAGTCTTTGCTCAACATGGATGCATTTACACATGGACAGGCAATACACTCATATAAATAAAAATATCATGAAGGCTTATATGCAATTTTCAAAGAAAAGACAGTGAAGTCAGGCAACATGAAATAGAACCAAAGTCTCTGTCTACAGAGACAGTATTTGTTAAGCTATGCTGGTGAAGTCCAAGATGGAGTTGTGACCGTAGGAAGTTACAGATGTCAGAAAACAGCCACAATGAGGAAACTGATTAATACAACAGTGTGCTTGCTATTTGCATTTTAAAGACTAACAATAGAAGCATCTAATACAAATTTGGCAACTTAACTTTGTGTGAGACATAGAAGTAAAGTAATTTTAAAAATCTTTACACTTTAAAA
The DNA here is from genome assembly GCA_009823505.1 of Rhizomys pruinosus. Lineage (NCBI taxonomy): Eukaryota > Metazoa > Chordata > Mammalia > Rodentia > Spalacidae > Rhizomys > Rhizomys pruinosus. Next base: position 547,326 of record VZQC01015217.1, on the reverse strand, counting down.
TCTGATTCTTCAAGTAGCTATTTAGGGAATTTATTCAACAGAAATCCTAAAAGAGAATCTTTCATTCAGAGAAAAAGATGAAATGTTTCAGGCATCCAAATTGAGAACAGAAAAGAACAGAAAATTGACTCTTAAAATAAATGTGTCTGAAATAGGAAGCAGAAAGTGATAGTTAAAACCCTAATAAACCATAAAGTATGTGTTCACTTAATTTGAGAAGTCATTGGGCATGGAAGAAGATACTAATGCTAGAATAAGAATTCTATTAATTGCCCCTTCCTGCTGAGACTGCAAGTGAGTGCCTGTCTAGCCTGTGTGGGTAACCCAAATCCTGCAGTGCCCGTTCCTCTGCTTTATGGGCCATCTCCAGTCCCTTCCTCCTGTCCAGAGCTCCAGAGTTCATGCCTTCTCTGCTCCCTTGTTAGTACAAGCCCACCCTGTTCCCATCAGCCCTCCTTGGGCCTTGTCCTTGTCCTATCCCTGGAGAGAATCAGATTAGCTGGCTTGAGCTAGCCAGATACCAAGGAGCTCATCCATTTGCTTTGGGAAGGAGCTGGAAGGACAGAGGGGTATAATAGAAGACAGGTGTTAGTAAGAGGGAGATGGGGAAGCAGGATTTCCTTAATTGGTGAGGAAGTCATGAGGGTTTTACAAGGAAGTGAGAGAAGAGATAAAAATACTAAGATGGTGTGAAAAACTAGAAGGGAATATATTAGTTCAAAGTCCTACAAAAAATACAGGTACAATAAATCTGAGTGAATGTGCATAGCTGCAGTTTATGTAACAGAGCAAAACCAAACCAAACCAAACCAAACAAAACAAACATTGCTGGACAGGAGCAACCTTCCTCCAGTTTTTGGTCAATGAGACTCCCAAAATTACACAAGCTATTTCAACAGCCCTCAGTTGCCTCCCAAAACTTGAAAGGAAGGCCGTAGAGCTGAAGACAGGCCATACTTCAGACTTGGAACACTTGCGTGGGAACTGACCTGGAAGCCTCCTCCCTGAAAGGTAGCTCTCAAGTTATCAGAGGATATTATACAAGCTGCAGAGTGAGAAACTAATCAATGTTTCAACCCATGCATAAACCCTAATAAACAATGACTGGCCCAGCAAGTTATGGCTATTTATACAATAGTGGGACTTTTTATCTTAGGGGTAATCAGCAGCTATCTAATAGGATTTAAGTCCTAATCAACAGGAGGGAACTGACCTGTGGTACTGTAAAGAACCAAATACAGATAGCTGCAGAGAGTCTATAAAAAATCTACTTTTCCTATATTCTTAGACCATTGGTATTTCTTACCTTATTCTAAATAGTCATCCTTTTATTTACAGACAATTGAATCTCATCAAGCAAGCTTCTTTTTGCAACAGATGAAGACAATTACATATATTAAGCATACTTCTTTTCCAAAATACTCTCTATATAATTGTTTAATGTCCATTTAAAATGCCTCTCCCATGTCAAACGTGCATATAAAACTGAATCATCATGCTCTCAGTTCACCTTGTCAGGACCCTCTGTTTTCACTATCTTGGAAATAACATTTCGAATCTTCTGACACTAATTTTCTTAATCCTAAAGTGATATGTTTTTAGTGATGCCATTTTTTTTTTGGTTATTTACTTTTTTACCATGTCTGTTTTCATTTTTACCCCATATTTATTATTACTCTCCTGTAGGTCCAGACATGAAGTTTAAATGTACTTTCACATTAAGAATGGAGATTCTCCTTAGGGGGCATTGGAGATTCTTCCTTATATGCTCATGTCTATGTGGGGATTTTGTCTTGTTTGAGCTTAAGCATGCTCTCACTCTTGCCATAAGTTTATGTTTTATATTTACCTGACCAACTGTCCTGAAGACTGTTTTCCTGAGGTCATCTACCACCTCTATCTCTTACAGTTTTTGTTTCCCACTTCCATAAAGATCCCAGAGCCTTGTACAGAAATTTGTTACACATGTCCTATTCAGAAGTGTGAAGCCTCTTGTTCTCTACACATTGGCCAGATGGCTGCTGGTAGGGGTAGAGATGGTCTCTTTCAAGCATGTGACTCTCAGTAACTTAACCAGGTTCCAATGGATGACCACAAGAAAGGGCATTTGGGGGCACAAATTAAAATCTATGGGCCTTTGACATTATATAGCATAGTTCTCTGTGAAACTACCATTTCCCATTGAATCTCATCAGGACCATACTGACCACAGTCTCGAATGTGGGGGCCATTTACATTTCATTAGCAAATAGATGAGTATAAATAAACCCTTGACTAAATTCCATTGGCAAAAATATTTGTTTTAAAAGAAGAAATCTTGCAAAATACAGTGGCACACAAAAATAATCTCAAGACTCAAGAAGCCGAATGCTGAATTAGGAGGATCAAGAGTTCTAGATCAGCTTAGGCTACAAAATAAGATCATGTCTCAAAGAAATGAAATTGTATAGGGTCACCACAATTTGCATACTGTTTCTGAATATTTATAACTCACTCTTTGATAAAGATTTCTTATATAGGTCACAATGAAAAGACTGTGACATGAAAAGATTACACAATGAAAAGATTTTATCTGTGGTTTGAAGAGTTCTTTATAAACAGTCAAATATTAGAAAATGACATTAGAGTAATCACCTCTAAAAATGTTGTTATTAATAAACATATTTTAATGTATTATAGTAATGAAATGATAGTATTATAATTATTTTACAATATGAAATATTAATCACTCATAAAAATGTACAAATACAGGTACTCACATATAGATGGTGCATGTTCTTCTACTTACTTACTATTGCTATAACAAAAAATTCTGGCCAAAACCAACTTGGAGAGGAAAGGGTTTCCTTCACATACACGCACAGATCATCATCAAGGTGGAACAAAGGACAGGAAACTGGAGCAAAAACGATGGAAGATAGCTGCTTACTGGCTTTTACCCTTGCCCTGTGCTCAGCCTGCTTTCTTATACAACACAGGATTACCTGCCTGGCACTGCTCAGAGTGGGCTGGGCCCTCCCACATCTCTCGACAATCAAGAAAATATCCCACAATCATGACCACAAGTCAATGCATTGCCGATAATTCCTCAAATGAGATTCCCTCTACCCAGGTTTGCCAAGTGGACAACAAAAGTTATCCACTACAATTGTCCCCTTGGTAACTTGACACACAAATACAACACTTTAAACTACAACTTTTCCATTTCTTATCCCCAAGTACCCATGTTAGTATTACTAGAACTCCATACAAAAGTACAACTTTAAAAGCCCCAGTCTTTAAAAATTGGAATGTTCCATATCTCTCTTTAAAAGTCTCCTATAAGTTTAAAACAAATTAAGTACTCTCAAGTTTCAAAAGGGAAGAATCAGGGACACTTAAACAAAGCCCAGTTCCTGTAAAGTTACTCATGGAAGTGCATCTGGGATTCATTCATATATTTCTCAGTTCCAATGGGCTTGGAAAACCTCACTTCTATGGCTATGCCATCCACAGTACCTACTGCTTGCCTTGTAAGCTCAGGTCTGGTCCACTGCACACCTGCTGCTGCCATTGTTCCCGATTTCTGGATATTCTGGGGTCTCTGCTGAAACTGAGGCTGCCCCTTGACCAATGGGCTTCTCTGGCCTCATCTACTCGGTGACTCCTTCATGCCTTCAAAACCAGTAACATCTAAAAGAATCTTAAATATTACCAAGTCTGCTTCCAGCTTGAGATGGAGCCTTGCCCCAAGCCCTCCTCCACTGCTTCAGTGTGCTGACCCTGGAGAAATACTTCCCGGAAAATTTTACCTCAATGATGCTCTTATTACTCACAGCTGACTTTTCATCCCAGGGTGACTATCATAGATTATCCCAGTGCTGTAGTTTTCTCTTCCATTGCTGTGACAAAACACTCTGGCCGACACCAACTTGGGGAGGAAAGGGTTTATTCAGCTCACATCTCCTGGGTCACAGTTCATCATTCAGGGAGCCCAAGGCAGGAACTCAGGGCAGGAACGTGGAGGCAGGAGCTGAAGCACAAGCCATGGAGGAATGCTGCTTATTAGCTTGCTCCCCTGGCCCATACCCAGCCTGCCTTCTTATAAGGTACACAACAGCCTGCCCAGTTTGGCACCACCCATAGTGGGCTGGGCCCTCCCACATTGTTCAACAATCAAGACTACTCCACATATGTGCCGACAGGCCAGTCCAATGGAGACTCTCGACCCAGGTGTGTCAAGTTGACACTAAAGCTATCCAGCACACCCAGTAAGGCACAAAATGTTCACTTACATGAATTCATAATTGTGCTGGATATCTTTAGTGTCAACTTGATATAACTGGGATAAGGGAGTCTCAATTGGGGGGTTTCCTCTATTGGACTGGCCTGTGGTCCTGTATATGGAGTATTTTCTTGATTGTTGAGTGATGTAGGAGGTCTCAGCCCATTGTAAGAGGTGCCACCCTTGAGCAGGTTGTTACATATTGTCTAAGAAAGCAGCTGGAATATGGGCCAGGACAGCAAATCAGTCAGCGGCATTCTTCCATGGCCTGTGCTTTACTTCCTCTCTCCAGATTCCTGCCCTCACTTCCCACCATGGCCTCCCTAAGTGATGAAATATGACCAAGGTGATATAAGACAAGTAAGCTTTTTCCTCCCCAAATTGGTTTTGGTCAGAGAGTTTTTTCACAGCAATTGAAAGGAATCTAGAACAATAATATATCCAAAAATAGCCCTGATAGTCTTTGCTTTCCTTACAAAAAGTTACAAGGCAGGCTTTGTTCATACACATTTCTCTTCAGCATAAGTGTTATAAGCTCCACAGCAATGGCTCATTAAACTGTGAGTACTCAATGACTTTTTCAGCCCAAAGCTCCAAACACTTCATCAATCCTCCTAGACACAAATAGTCAGGTCGATCACAGCAATATCCCAAATTTCTCTAATTTCTGTTTTAGTGACTTCCTACCTTCCTACTGTTGTGACAAAACCCTATGATCAAAACCAAATTGTGGAATAAAAGTCTTTTTTTTTTTTTTTTTTGCTTGCAAGCACAGTCCATCATCAAGAGAAGCCAAGGCAGGAACTCATGGAAGTAACCTGAAGCATAGACCATGGAGTATAGCTGCTTACTGGCTTTCTCTCCTGGCTTATGTTCAATGTATGTTCTTATACAATAGAGGACATCTTTCCCAGGGGTGGCACTGTGGCCTACAGTGGGCTAGGTCCTCCCACATCACTCAATCATCATGAAAATGTCCCACAGATAATTCCTCATTTGTGGTTCCCTTAACCAGGTGTGTCATGCTGACAATGAAATCTTTCCAGCACAAATGTAATTTAGAATGATCTCAAGAGAGAAACATAATCTACATAACATGCCACATATAAAAATGCTTTCTATGCAATAACAATTAATGTAAAGAAATATGATATTCAATGCCTAAGTTTTTTATATTTTTATTGAATTTTTCTCTTATTTTTTATTGAGCTTTTGTACATGTTACACAACAATTTTTTATAAAATTTCCCCATCCCTGTCTCCTCACTCATATCCCAGAATTCATGCATTCTGCCACACATTTTAAATCATGTCTTGCATCTTTTTCTCAGACGTTTTAACTCTTTCAATGCTGAAGTTTACTGCTTTGGTCTGATCTTTGAATGAGTCTTTTTTGTGGTTGTTGTTTTGTTGTTGTTGTTCCATTTAATTTTATATTACTCCAAATAGACATCTATACACTCCATACATATACCAGGTATACAAATTCTGAAAACAAAATATAAGTTAATTCCAAAATGCATTTAGGGATTCACATTTTTAGCAGTAATCTTGCATGAAGGTAAAAAAGACATTTAACTTTACATTCCTAAATTACATACCATGTTGATGTATGTTTTGTTGTACTTTAAAAAGAGGCTTTATTCTTTTTCATAAATATAAAGACTACAAATCTCAAGCTAAATCTATAGTAATATCAATGTGGTATTATTTTTACTAACACATTACCCACCTTGATTTACATATAGGAATTTTGTTTTAGGATCCACAAATGAGGGACACTATACATCATTTATTTTTCTGGGACTGTGCTACTTCACTTAGCATAATAGCTTCTAGTTCTATCTATTTATCTGCAAATTGCATGATGTTGTCTTTACTTACCACTGCATAGAACTCCACTGTGTAATGTACCACATTTTCTTTATCCACTCATCAGTTGAGGGATACTTTGGTTGCTTCAACCACTTCACTATTGTGAAAAGACCTGTAATAAACATGGCTGTATGTTGTCAGATGTTCCTTTAAATGTATGTGTGTGTGTGTGTGTGTGTGTGCTGCCTTCCAGGATGTGTTCTTCCCAGCTCTGCAGTACTGCAAGCCTCTGGATTGTCCCAGGCCAGTTGCTTAACAATCCAGGCTGAAGCCCCAGCAGGGAGGGTGGCAGAGGTAGGGAGTAAGACCCAGAGGAATAGAAAGAAGGAAATAGAGACAGACTCAGACAAGAGACTGGGAGGATTTCCATGAGGGAATAGACTTGATTTATTGCTGTAACTCAGGGTTTTCATACAGAACCTTGTGGGGGGTTGGGACATACAGAATTGGGGGTGGGGACAGGCAGGATTTCAGGCCTTATACTCCAGATCACTACAGGAATGTGACAATGCTTTGCCTGAGGCATCAAAGACAATTGGCACCAAGCAGGTTGTCACAGGCAAGCAAGATATCAGCAGGAGTCCAGACTTGGAGGCTGCTTGCTTACTCTCTTAAGTGCTTCTGTCAAAAGAATACCTACAGTTGTGCATGTATCTCTGCAATAGGATGTGTACTTTAGGTATGTACCCAGGAGTGGTTATGACTTGGTCAAATGGTACGTTCATTTTTAGTATTTTCGCAGTTCTCCACACTGCTTTCTGTAGTGGTTGCATGAGTTTGTATTCCCGTCAGCAGTGAGTGAGTGTTCCCCCTTTTCCCCACAATTTCTCCAGCATTTCGTATCATTTGTGTATTTCATACAGAATATCTTAGTCACCTGTACAATCCCTTCCCCATTGGCACCCTCTCCCCACCACTAGAATACATTTTGCCATTTGCCTTAAGGTAATCATGTCAAGTTAGATTCCTTAGACATATCTCAGCACAAAGTTCATCTTCTGGGTTCTAGTCAGCCTATCTAGAGTCTCTCCCTTTAAGAAGAGCAGCCATTCCCCATCTAGCACTAATAAACTGCCAATAATTCTTTGGCTAAGATTGGAGCCTGCTGCCCATTTCCACAGTTCTGTGCTGGGTTTCTCTCGACTAGAGCTTGGATGAGACTTGTGTATACCGACACCATTGCTGTAGGTCCATATGAGAAAAGTGTCCCGGGAACTTGAAGGACTCTATTTTCATATTGTCATGTACCTCCTCCCTGGCTCTTGCAGTAATTGAGTCCCCTCATCTGCAATAGTCCCTAAACCTTCATTGGTAGAATTTAATATATGAATCTCTTTTTTTACATTCTTATGCTTAAAATTCTTCAAAATATATTTACAAAACACATAAGCTTATAGCTCGATTCAGAAAGGGTATTGATGATGGAGTGTGTCAGAGGATTTGTGTTGATTTCCTACACTGACAATTGGTGTTAGACCAGTGAGTACTAGTGTTGCAGGCTGAGTTTTGTTTGGGAGCACCTTTTCTCAAAGGTTTATGTGGTTACCTACTGGTTGCATTAGAGTACCCAACCCCTGCTTTGTGTGCATCCTGTGCAAGTCCCACACTCTGAAGATTCTTATATTCCACACTTTGGCCATTTGTGACTTTTTGTATTCCATGTAGCATGGTCATACACAGAGAATGTATGTGAATTGTCCAAACCTATGCAACACATATACAATGCAAACTCTACCTTTAAGGCTCACAGAACATAAAAAGAATACTAATGCACCTCTCAGTTCTCCTCTTTGAAGTTCCCTCATGAATCAGAAGTCCAGGTACACAAAATATCATTGTGTAAACTATCATCAAAACATAATCATATGTGGCAGTAGAAAAGCTGAAATAAAAATTTCAATCCATTGACTTGATTTACTATTAATTATTTCAATAGAAAAACATCTTCGTTGTCCAGTTTAAGTTAAGAAAAGGTATAATTCAAAATGTTTATTCCAGAATTGTTTTTATACTTACCATTCAATTTCTGAATGAATTAGTCCACTATTACTATGCTATATAATCTATATAAACTCATGAAACTTTTAAAAGCTGGAGCCAGTGTTTTATAATATCATATGAACTAACCAGAATCATAATTAGCATAGCATTCCATTCTTTCTAAACACATTTTCAAAGATCCATTGCCTCGTAATTGAATCCCATTATTCAGTACTCTGTGGACCTCAGAAGTCAGACTAATTTATGTTTTGTAAATAAAGACTTTAAATTATTTTATTTTATTTATATTTTGTTCTTTTGGAGACAGGGTCTCAACTCACAAGCTGCTCTGGAGTTTTCTATGTAGACCAGGCTGCTATTTTTCTCACAAAGATCTGTCTGCCTGTAACTCCTGAGAGTTGGGCCTAAATGTATGAACTGACACGCCTTGCATGTAAATAATTTTAAGTGTTGAAAATAATATTTTCTCAAAATTATCTTATTCTTTATGCATTGAAATAATTCATAGTTTTCACAAAATTTAATTGAAGAACATTTCTTCATAACATTTAATAAATATTGCACATACTTGTATATATTTTAGAAATGTTCCTTGAAATTAAAGTATTTAAGAAATGTAGAGGTAATCTCTTATAAAACCGGTAAAACTGCTTTCTTTAATTGACTACTAGACATGGGAACTGTGGAAGGGATTACTCTCAGTTCAGAACCAAATATAATACTAAAGTCCTAGGGCTATGCACTCAGGCAAAATATATTAATACAGGAGCTCTGACATCAGCAATGGATTGTTCTACCAGGTGGATGTTGGCCAGGGGATCCAAGGCCCCACAAAAGGTAAGGGCTCCTTGCCTCTAAGTTGGGATACCTACAGGAGGAGAGGCAATAAGACCCTGCTGCCGAAGACCTGACGTTAACATGGGAGGGATGTATTGAGACCACACATGCAAGTGTACAGATGGCCTCTGGAATGCCAGAGAGTGTTACCAAAGGCCACTAAACCAATAAAGCAAATATGGGTCTCCCTGAGTCAAGCAAGACTCCACCGTCAGCACCAGCTACTCCTCACCTGCCTGGAAATACTGTGCAGCAGAGGCAGCCATGTCCCTGTATATCCCAAATCTAATTGGCTATTGGCTCTCCCCTTGGAGAAATAACCCATGGCTGATGCCACAAGCTTACATCCTCTACAGGTTAGGAGATGTTATAAGCCACAGTAAGACCCTGTCATATTTAACAGGGGGGAAAATTGTAATTCATGGATTAACATAACCAAACATGTGTCTATGCTAAAGTAACCCACCATAACTATTAGTGCTGCTTAAATACCTATATATCTAATTGCTTGTTCTTCATTAGTAGGATCGAAAGGTTATTCCTGGACAAACTGTCAGCCCATGAAAGGAAACAGCCAGAATTGACCAGAGTCCAAGTCAACAGCTCCAGAGAGAGTGGACTGTTTTACCTCTCATCCACCTGTGCCCCTTTTCTAAGCCTAGGGAACAACCTGCGGAAGAGGGGGCGTGGTAGAATGTAAGGGCTGCGATTGGGGTGAATGGTGAAACTACAGCAATGTAGTCTGGACACTCATTTGATCAACTTGATTGAACAAACAACCTGTCACCCCCCACTGGATGGTGGGGCTGTAGGTGTTTGGGCACAACAGCCTGCAGATAGATTTTGCATGAAGGATGCTTGTACTCATGGATTATCACTTATAGCTAAAAATGAAAAAAAAAAAGCGGAGAGAAAGATGCAGGACAGTTATGGCAGAATTCATGATCTGGGATGGGGTGGGGGTGGGGGGGAGGGGAAGGGAAATAAGCCTGAACTGAATTGGAAAAATGTATGAAATGCACAAAGCATCAATAAAAACTAATTAAAAAAAAAAAAAAAAAAGAAAAATTTCCTATTTGTGTTTTGTGGTCCAGTTATGGGGCTTTATAATAAATTAATTATTAAAAAATTAACAAACACAATGGTGAATATTGTTATGTCTTTTCATGATGGTACACAATATTTGTTTCCTACTACTAAATCTGTTTGAATCTGAAAACATTTTAGAGCCAAATTAGCATTGCCTGAATAGATTATAGTGCAAAATTAAATTCTCACAATATGTGAATTATTTTATATAATAATATTTTGGGGCTGGAGGGATGGCCTAGCGGTTAAGAGCGACGACCGCTCTTGCAGAGGACCCGGGTTCAATCCCCAGTACCCACATGGCAGCTGAGAACCGTCTGTGACTCCGGTTCCAGGAGAACTCCAGTTCCAGGGGAATCCGAGACCGTCTTCTGACCTCCGCGGCATCGCACGACACGGGTGCGCAGACCTGCATGCAGACAATACATTCATACACATAAAAATAAATAAATAAATAAATAAAAAAATTTAAAAAAATATTTTATAGCCTGTGTGACTACATTTTCAGAAATGCCTCCTTAAATCTGAATCTTGTTAAGTTTATAGATTAAACATTAGATTTCCTAGTATTATTATGAGAATCTTAGAAGTATTGATTAATTTAAACCTGATGCAAAGGCATAGAGGAATTTCTTTCTTGCTTTTTTTGTCTTCCTATTCCTTCAGTTAGAAAATGGAAGCACTAGTATACAGAGCCAATTTCTCAGAGCCACACAAATTCATAGCTTAGATTTAAGTTAAAAACTAAGAATTTGTGTTTTCCAAGTGTGGATATAGTATATTACAGTGGTTATTAATTCCATTTTATCTTTAGTTTACCAAATGCCAGTTACTTTTCATTTCATTGAAAGTGGATTATGCAATAGGTTTTCAAGTTAAATTATATCTGCTTTGATGCAGCCAAATCTCTGCTAAGATACCTCCGCAATGTTCACTATAAACAAACTTTATAAGAGGGAAATTCACCCAACTGAGCATATTGAGATCTTTAAGACATTTATAAACACACAAAAAATCACGATGACCACATGAAAAAACAAATGATTACTACAGATTTGAGCACATACCTGTATTCAAAGCCAAAGTGATTTATGGATATCTAGTATTTCATTCATCTTTGGCTTGACCAAGGTAAAGGATGTACAAAGTATAACATTGAAAGTGTTAGGAAGTACTACTTCTCTTAGGGAGAAAAATGTTAGCTGGTGGGCCACTGCAAAATTTGCAGCATGAGTGTTTTAAAATGCCCTTGCTAAATTTCACTTGAAATTTGGATCAAATCTCATAGAAGCTTCTAATTAGGTTGTATTAGAGAAAACTGACGCAATAGATGATAAATATGGATGTATATACCATACCATTATTATTTGAAATTAATAAGTTAATTATTTCTAAAAGATATATTTAGCAAACATATCAAGGGAACTTTTCTGCCTGACCTGTCACTTACTGGTGGTTTGATTTCGATACATAATATAATTCTCTGTTGCTTGGTTTCTTCCACTGAGAAACTGAACTAATATATTTTCTAAAGTATTTGAGAAGTGTAAGGTTGTTTGTTGGTCAAATTTTAAAAGATGTTTTCATGTGTTTATATTAATGTGTTCTCAAACTGTTACATGGCAATTGAGGGTAACAGACATTTTCTTTAGTTGAAATGCAGTAAGTTCAGAACTTAAAATTATCATACACATTGATAATTTCCCATGTATCTTCAAATATGAACCGATTAACCAGTTAACTTACTTGTATAAAGCAGACATTTCAGGATTAGATACACATTTCTGAGTTAAACAGAGTAACACTTTCATCATATTTCTACAATACTAGTGAAATCTGGAAGATAAAGGAGACTTACAGACAAGGTGTCTAAATACTAAGTTATAAATAAGCAAATAGAATTGTAGACTAGATGAGCAAAAAATATGAGCTACTAAGAATTCATTTTCATGAATGATGATCTTAAAATTCAAATGATCATCTTGCATGTGAAGCAGATATGACTTACAAAATGAGGAAATTAGAATGTAGTGACTTCGAGATGAGATTAATCAGTTGTGTAAAATCATAATTAAAATTTGGCTGGAATGCTATATTTAACAATAAAGATGTTTGTTGATAAGGCAGGAAACAAACAGAAAATTGTGGAACATTCCTGAAGAGGGACATTTATATAGAATGTCCTATTTAAAATGAAAAAAATTCAAATGCAAAAATGAATGTAAAATAGAGATATTTGTGTCGCCTATGTAATATTCCAAGTTAAATGAAAATGAAAAGCCATACCTTCATGAATATAAAATATTACTAACATTCTTCTTTTCCTTAAATTTTTATTTGACAAACATGGATTTGCTGAGAAATATCTTTGTTGATTTGCATAAATTTGATCTGAATATGTACATTATGCAATCATCCCCCTCAACTGATGTTTAATTCACATGACTGTGTTTGATGTGTTGAAGGAACAACTATACACAAATTAAACTGAGTAAGAGGGTTTGAGTAAGGAAGCTTTAAAGAACTCAGAAACAGAAAAAGTTCACAGACTTCAGCAGTGTGAAGTGTGAATTCTCCCGAGGAAAAGGCTGAATTAGAGAACTCACTTAATTGTCTACAAAACGATCTGCCTTATTTAGGAACAGTCTTTTGAATTACATGCCTGAGACTGTACAAAACCAGGTGCTGTGTCTGCCTGGAACATAGCTATTTGCTCTCCTTGTAGGCTATCACAATGCCCATGTACTAAGGCTATGTTTTGTTTTGTTTTGTTTTGTTTTGTTTTGTTTACAAGAGGGTCTCTATGTAGCCCCAGCAGGCCTGGAACTTGCTATTTATTCCAGGCTAGACTGAATCTCAAGGATATTCTTGTGCCTCTGCCTCTCATATTAAAGGCCTGTCCCACCATGCTGGGGTGAGAGAACATTTTTTATTTACAGATTCAAAGTATGGATGAAATATGAGATTATTCATTTGCCTAATTAACTCCAGTTACAGGCTCAGTTCTCTTGGGTAAACCAAGAGAGCCTGTAACTGGTCTCTAAAAGCATCTGAAATGGCTGGAGATTCTTTCACAAATTCTTTCATATACATGGTGTTTTAGTTTGTCCTCCATTGCTGTGACAAAACACTCTGACTGACACCAACTTGGGGAGGAAAGGGTTTATTCAGCTTACATCTCCTGGGTCACAGTTCATCACTTAGGGAGCCCAAGGCAGGAACTCAGGGCAGGAACGTGGAGGCAGGAGCTGAAGCACAGGCCATGGAGGAATGCTGTTTACTGGCTTGCTCCCCTGGCCTATGCCCAGCCTGCCCTCTTATAAGGTACACAACAGCCTGCCCAGGGTGGCACCACCCATAGTGGGCTGGGCCCTCCTACATTGTTTAACAATCAAGACAATACTCCACAGACCTGGCCACACGCCAGTCCAATGGACCCAATTCCCCAATTGAGGCTCCCTCAACCCAGGTGTGTAAAGTTGACACTAAAGCTATCCAGCACAATTGACCCCTTGTCAACTTGACACACAAAACACATCATTATTAAACCACCACCTTTCCAGTTCTTGTCCCCAAAGTATGATGTTAACATTAATCACAACCTAAGACAGTACAACTTTAAAAGCCCCAGAGTCCTTAAAATGTCCAAACACTTAAAAGGTCACAGTCTGTTAAAAGTCTCTTAACTGTGGGCTGCTGTAAAATCCGAAAAAAGTACTGTCATATTTCAAAGGGAATAATCAGGAACACTCAAACAAAACTTAAGTCCAGCACGTAGCTCAAGTCTGGACACCTGGGACTCACTCACAATCTTCTGGCCTCCAAAGGGTTTAAGCAGCTCCCCTTCTCTGACTCTGCCATCTGTGACACACACAGCTCATTAGCAGGCCCAGGCTGACTCCATTCCATACCTGCCACTGTTGTTGGTGGTCGTCCCATGGTCCTGGCATCTCCAAAAAGCTGCGGTCACCACTGAAACTGAGGTGGCTTCTGACCTCTCCTGATGCAAAACTTCAGCTTCTCTTTGTGATCCCTGGAATTCTGGGTTCTTTACTGCATCCAAGGCCACACTCTGACCAGTGGCCTTTCCTGGCCTCTCATAGTGCCAGGCCTCAGCTGCTCTCTGTGACCCCTTCATACTTTCAACACTGGAACCATGTAGGAGACCCTTACACAATTCCAAGTCTTGCTTCTGGCTTGACATGGAGGCTCAGGCCCCTTCTGGAACATAGCTTCTGTGTGCTGACCCTGAAGAAACTCTTCCAAGAAGATTTCACCACAGTGATGCTGGTCTCTTGTTACTTACAGCTGATTTTTCAGCCCCAGCTAACCAGCATCAATTGTTCCAGTACAACAAAGATTTCACTTCAGGTTCTGGTCTCTTATTACTTATAGCTGATTCTTCAGCTCCAGCTGACCAGAATCCACAGATTAAACAATCCTGATGATCTCTGCTTCCCTTTCAAACTAGAAACTTCACAAGCAAGGCCTCCATCTTCTACAACTCTTTCAGCAAAACTGTTCCAAGTTCCTCAGTCATGGTCTTTAGACATTCAATGATTTTTCTAGCCCAACGTTCCAAATGCTTCCACAATCCTTCCCCAAAACACCAAGGTCAGATCTGTCACAACAATACCCCACTCTCTGGTACCATTTTCAGGGCTAGTTGATTCAATACCCCACTCCTGGTACCAATTTCTGTTCTAGTTTGTCTTCCATTGCTGTAACAAAACACTCTGACTGACACCAACTTGGGGAGGAAAGGGTTTATTAAGCTTAAATCTCCTGGGTCACAGTTCATCACTTAGGGAGCCCAGGGCAGGAACCTAGAGGCAGGAGCTGAAGCACAGTTCATGGAGGAATTCTGTTCACTGGCTTGCTCCCCTGGCCCATGCCCAGCCTGCCATCTTATATGGTATACAACAACCTGCCCAGGGTGGCAAAACCCATAGTGGGCTGGGCCCTCCCACAATGCTCAACAATCAAGACAATACTCCACAAATGTGGCCACAGGCCAGTCCAATGGAGCCAATTCCCCAATTGAGGCTCTGTCAACCCAGGTGTGTCAAGTTGACACTAAATCTATCCAGCACACATGGTTTAGTCTAGGGACCTTCTTCATTCTTATAACAGGAAACAGTACAATATTCTTCAATTTGTAAGTATTACTTCCAATCTCATTTTTATAGCATTGGTGGCATTTGTTTGAAATTGCAAATCAAAGTATTTACATTAGGTAAGACTTTAAAAGACATTGGCACAACTTCATTTGCTAACATTTTCTTTATACTGCTGTTTCCAATATTCTATCTAAAAACTTTTTTAATTTTAATTAAAGTTCCATTTTAGTAACAAGTTTGTATTTCTTAGAGTGCCATTAAAAGAGCACGATTTGTTTTCTCACTGTTGCAAATAATAAGAAAATCAGCTTTAGGGCTGGAGAGATGGCCTAGCGGTTAATAGTGCCAACTGCTCTTGCAGAGGACCCGGTTTCGATCCCCTGCACCCACATGGCAGCTGAGAACCATCTTTAACTCCAGTTCCAGGGGAATCTGACACTCTCTTCTGACCTCTGCGGCATTGCATGACACAAGTGCGCAGACCTACATGCAGACAGTACATTCATACACATACAAAAATAAATAAAAATAAAAGAATAAAAAACAAAAATCAGCTTTAATGTAATTAATCTCCTTACACTAAAATATTCAGAATATTAGATCCCTAATTGCAATTACAGAGCCCCATGTAAAAACTCTGTCAGCTGATCTACTTATTTGGATCAACGGATGATTTGAATTCTTAAATTCATGTTCATATCTGTAATATGAAAAAGTCAATCTCAGTATGTTCTTTAAAATGAGCAGTTCTGTATGAAACTGAATTTACCAACTTTTCACGTCCAAAAATATCAATAATTAAAATGTTAAAGAACATTTTATATAAACGTTCTTAGAAGCTTACTGAAGCATAAAGGGCATAAAGAAAAAGTTTTACTTTGAGATGTCAATTATAGATTCTATTGAAAATGCTACATAGCTTATTAAAATATTTAAAATCTCATTCAAGTTTAAATTATTATGTAAAATTCCATTAAAATCATCAACTCTCCTGGTAATTGATGTTCAATGGAACAATGGTTAAGCCCAAATTTAAGAATCTTTCTATTTACAGACAATCTTCACAGAAAAGACTTTTAATTATTTTGGCACATTCTAATTTCTTATTTAATATGGAAAGAAAGTGATATGCATAGCACAATTGGTTGTAATAGGACTGGGCATTTATATAGGAAGAGTTCTCATGGATGAGAGTATCAATTTTTAAGAATATCTCAGCTCATGCTAAAAAGATAACTTAAACTTTACTTGCTTTCCACCAAAGTAACTTCATCTCAGTTTCTTAAATTATGAAATGAACATAATTATTTCTCTTCACATGCTGTGAGTTTAACTTGAGATATTATAAGTACAAACATTTGTGATGCTAATGACATGAGTTCTTTGGCAATCACTTAACTGAACATTATGATTTCAAATTTAATTTTAATAATATATGAGATATCACATTATCTGACATATTGTAAACACAAACCCAAATAGGCAGTTTTCATAATCAGAAAATAATTACTTTTCACTAAATTATACATGTCCTAAAGACAAACGTAATGAATAATCTACCCTGTAGTATTTAATAAGGTTAGACTGTCTTTTTTGAAATGTATTATTTTGATTATTGTATGTATTATATATTTTCTCTGCCAAATTAATATATTTTAACCAAGTAAACAAATCTTAACTCTCCCCAGTCAGTGCACCATACATAGTTTACAATTTTCTGCAGTATGGTCTCTATCACAAGGATATTGACAAGGGAAGCTTATTTTTCAAAAGAATGATTAATCCTAAGTAAAGATTTAATTAAAAATTATTTGGCGTCTTTTTAAAACAAATTCTCCCCATGGTGCCAGGTGGCCTGGAACTCACTATGTAGACCAGGATGGCCTCCATCTCAGAGAGATCTCTCTACCTCTGCCTCATGAGTGCCAAGATTGAAGGCATGTACCATCTCATCCTATTCACATATAAGGTGATTTACAAGTATTGGGATTTGCATCTCAGGTTTGTATGAGCTATAGACTTAAAAACATCTAATGGATGGTGAGTAAATTTTTTGAAAGCATAAAATTAGAGTGTTGTAGAAAAAAAATAAACTTTTCTTTTGAGACTAAGTCTCATACTCAGTGTCTCTAAAATTTCTCAGAAATATTGGTGTACAATTTAATAAGATGATAAAAATGAATACATAAGAAAATAGCTATTCCCTAAAAGTACAAAGGCTTGAAAATAACATAGGCTATTATGTCAAGAAATATTTTTGAAACGACTTTTCTGACTTTTCATTACTGTAACCCTGATTTTCAATATGGTGCTGTGTTCACTAACTTCAAAATCAGATTGCATCTTATTATTTCCTTTGTCTTCTCAAACATGGACAAGCATTTCTAAAGCTGGTTGAGGATCAGACCCAAACTGACAATTAAAATGACAATTTCAAGACAAGTGTGGAGTGTAATTTTGATAAAACTAGTTTAGGAATTATTGGGAAATTTGTCCAATATAAAATGAAGACATAAACGGCTATAAAAGTCAGTTCAAGGGATTTTTTTCCCGTGCACAGGGTCAAAATGACTTTGTAGGGCAAAGATAAACAGGGATTAGGAAATGAACGGATATTGAATTCAGAAGAGTATATAAGCCTTGTCACATTTGCCCTACCTCTGTGACTCATGCCTTATCTATCATACAAGCTCAAATGAAAATCACAGGCAGATGCTTTGTTGTCTGTTTCTTCTTTTGTAGGAAATAAGAAAAGAAGATCATAAATATGAATAACTTCACAAAATAAAAACCAAAATGTTATATTTTACACAAAATATTAAATAAATCATATTAAACTCAGTGTTTCTTCAAGACTTTTCAGAACTTTATAGCATTCCAGAAAAATATGTCTAATAATATAGTATTCCAAAGCGTATGGTCTAACTTAGGACTAAATAATTACAATAAAACAACTCAATTAAATAAATGAAAATTTTATATATGTTTTTAAAAACGCATTTGCTGTTAAACAGATGTATTGTTAGTAAATCTGTCTCAATCAGAGAGCTTGGTATATAATATGAACTCAAAAGTAAATAATACTATCTCAGACTGACAGGGGCTTATGAAGCAGCAATCCATATTTTCTTTAACGCTGGTAATAATTAACATATAATTATTCACAAAAAAATATTTTAAAATTGTATGTTTAAGCCACTCGTTTAAAGTGAGTTCTGTCGTCAAACTTTATATGAATTGTGCTATGTCTATGAATAAAGAGCACAACTGGCTTTCTCTTAAGTAACAGAAAATAACTATAGAATAATGGAAATAGGTTGAAAATCCTATGTGCATAATAAGTATATCTTATAAGGAAAGCGCAGACTAGGAATAAATGAATGATCTTAATCAGCACCGGATTGTATCCACATATAGCTGGGACATTCAATACAGTTATCAAAGGTTTTCCTGCTTGACCCGGAGACAAATGATCGTCGTTTGTTCCCCAGTATCATGTCAGTGCAGTAGAGCACTCTAGCCATTGTGTTTCTCTCAATTAACAGCGTGGCAGAAACTGATTCTCTGCTCAAAGCTCTTGATTTTACTCTTTTATTAACATTTAACATGAGTTTTGACTCTTTCCAAGTGAGGATCCTTAATTATCTCTGGATTCAATGCTGAATTCTAAAGCTTCAGTAATAATATCTCCACTCAGATACCTGAAGCAGCTTCTCTGGTGATCTCTAAGTTCGTATTATTTTATTTTATTTTTTAAATTTTATTTATTTCTGTATGTGTATGAATGTACTGTCCGCATGTACGTTTGTGCACCCGTGTTGTGCAATGCCGCGGAGGTCAGAAGAGGGTGTCGGATTCCCCTGGAACTGGAGTTAAGACGGTTCTCAGCAGCCATGTGGGTGCTGGGGATCGAACCCGGGTCCTCTGAAGAGCAGTTGGCGCTCTTAACCCCTAGGCCATCTCTTCAACCCAACTTAGTATTATTTTAATGTACTTGCCAATTATGTGCTTATTTGAGTCTTCCCCTCTGGAGGAGATGGGCACTCCACAAAGGCAAAGACCAGTGATTGCCTTCATATTTCATTCCTAGTATAATATTCATTATTCACAGTTTGCTTATCTATAGAATATTAAAATAGAGTATAATGAAGTTTCATAAGGTCTCTTCTCTATAAATAATCATTTCTAATTATATTCAAGATGCTAGTAATAGCACCTTCCAAAAGTTGTATTCTTTTCCCACCTGAATTATTGTCTTGATAACCATCTATATCCCACAGATATGTGGCTATAGAAACAGTAATTGGTTTAAATATACTAACATGGATTTTATACTCCATAGATAAGATTTATATATTAAATATATTTTTAAATGATATAATTTATATATGTAATTAATGTTATTTACTTAAATATATGTAAATCATTTAAAATATTGAATTTTTGAGAATTTTCTTGCCATGTGTTCTGACAATTTCAGAATCCTTCCCATATCTCCACCTTCACCTCACTAAACCCTTTCCCCAGTTTAAATTCTGTATTTTCTCTCTTTCTTTCTTTCTTTCTTTCTTTCTTTCTTTCTTTCTTTCTTTCTTTCTTTCTTTCTTTCTTTCTTTCTTTCTTTCTTTCTTTCTTTCTTTCTTTCTTTCTTTCTTTCTTTCTTTCTTTCTTTCTTTCTTTCTTTCTTTCTTTCTTCTTTTCTTTCAGTGTATGGCCTGTATGTGTGAAAGTGCAACTGTGTCATGCAATGCCCATGGAAGCCAGCAGAGGTCAGAGTGCTTCAGAGCCCTTTGTGTTGCCTATAGGTTGTTAGCCACCAGTGGGTCCTGGGAAAAAGACCCTTGTGTTCTGCAAGAGAAACCAGTGCTCTTAACCACTAAGCCCTGAATTATTATTTTTAAGGTAAATCAAGTTTAATAATTGTCACCAAATGCTCTTCCATGTCAGTTCATCTCCTGGATTCTGTTCAATGTTCCAGGCATCATATACATAAAGAAAACCCATGTCTCCTTCTTCAGCAGTGATCAATTGACAGTGAATCTTCAACTAGGATTGTGGCTGCTTATCACAATTACCATTTTTTATGTTGCAATATTGTCTGACTTTTTGCTCTGTAAGTTTTGTAGATGCTGGCATAATTGTACTAAGTTCACATGTGCAAATTCCTTGTCTAGAAAAGAAATTATTTGCTCTAATCCATCTCATATGTTCTTAACACCTATTGAGCCCTTCTTCCTGGATGATCCCCTAGCTTTGTGGGGAGAGTGTGATTTAAGTATTCCATTTAGGGCTGTGCCTATCTACTCGCTTATCCACTGCATGTTGACCTTTTGTGGGTCTCTGTGTTAATAAACATCTCCCACAAGAAAAGGCTTCTCTGGTGAGAGTTCAAAGATTAGTAAATCTATGAGTATATCAATAAGTCACTAGGATATGTCTATTTAGCAGAAGCATAGCAGTAGGTTTTTTCTAATGATCTCTCACCCAGGTAGCTACAAATTTCTAGGCCTGATGACAGTGCAAATTATGGGCTCCATCTTTTGAAGTGGAATTTAAATCCAATCAGAAAGTCGTTGGTGACTTCCATAAGATTTGTGATACTATGGCACCAGTGTCTGTACCTTGAGAAGCCAGTTATGGCAGATCCCCGGGTTTGCAGCTGGGTAAGTTTGATGATTACTTTTCTCTTCTGTTGGCAGGCACAGCAACTTCCAGCATCATGAAAGCTAGCCAGCAGAGGTGAAGCTGCATGTTATGTACTGGCTTTATTAATAGATCCTTGTTCTGAGATTTACATATGTAGTGAGTTCTGCAATACGGACTTACCATCATGGTCCAGCAGCAGCAGCAGAGAGCCAAGAGCAATGACAGTAACCAGTGATGTTGGAGGGTTACAAGACATATTTTAGATGAATAATTTTTTACCTAACCTTGCTCCCAAGGAGTTAATGTTTTGAGATAATTCAACACGTGCTCAATTTGCTTATAATGTCAAGGACGTGAGTTAGGTCTGTACAACTTTTGGAATCTAGACATACAGCTTTAATCTCTCATGAGTTTGCACCTGTTCCAGAACAATGTATGAATGTGTGTATGTGTGTGTGGTTTACATATCAAGCAAATTCTAAAATAGCAGATATATATCAGAGGCAACAATGCATATTGGTAGCATCTATTTTTGGTTGTGGTTGCTGTTATAGGTGAATAAGGTTCAGAAAGAACAAAATCCTTTTGAGATGATAAGAATCTGCTTTAAATTCTCCGTTTAATGCAGGTTGTACATTTCCTAGAAAGATGGTTTGAGGCCTTTGTTCGAGAGCAAAGTTTCAGGAGAAATCTGAAAGTACACATTCTCAGACTGGCTGGGTCCCACTGTTGATTAAAATGCATGATAATATGAAGGCTATGGTTATTCTGTCTCTGGAGATGAGTATCCTTTAATTGAAGTTTGCCAGCAGTCATGTGTATTGTCCTACCAGTGGTTCAAGGGAAGTGTCTCTGTTTTCTTGGAGAAACTCTGAGACTGCATATCCAGCAGAGATTTGGGGTGCATGATTCTCAAGGAGCATCGAGTTCATAAGAAACCATGCATGAGATCCTGAGGTTCTTTTTTTTTTTTTTTTAATTTTTTTATTTATTTCTGTATGTGTATGAATGTACTGTCTGCATGCAGGTCTGTGCACCCGTGTCGTGCAATGCCGCGGAGGTCAGAAGAG
>VZQC01015217.1:487984-524746 GCA_009823505.1 Rhizomys pruinosus | reverse complement strand
AGATTATATATATATATATATATATATATATATATGTAATTTTAAATCTAGGGTATGCACATGAAATAAAACATGATATATTTGTATCTGTAATGTTTGTCTTAACAAAATGATTTCCATCCGCATTATTTTTGCCTGAAAACATCAAGATTTCATCATTTTATTGCATAGAACATCCTTGTGCTTATATGTACCACATTTTTTTATCCAATAACTGCTGATGAGCATTTGAACTGGCTTTGTTTCCTACGTGAAAATATTAAATTTTAACAATTCAAAATGATTTAAGAGTTATTTCATGGACAGTATAATTTTCATTACTTCACCTTATAATTACTTGAAAATCACAAAATAGTGACTTTAAATAAAAGATAAATTTAAAATCTAGAACCATTTCAAACTTGAAGCCTAATTCAATGCAAGCAGGGATTTTTAAGTGATATAATTTCCCCAAAGCTAATTTGGGAGAAACATTTGAGAAATCTCTTTTAAAATGCTATCTACATCAAAGAACCAAAGAAACACTAGTAGAGTGTCACCAACTCCCAGCAACTTTTCTAAGATATAATGCTTGAAATGAGCTTAAAACATGATTTTTAATTTGAATATTATTGAAACCATGGCATTACATTTTTCTAACCTTATGAAATATAATAAAATTCCTGGGATTCTGGGTTTTATAATCCCTGATGTTCACCTTTATCATGGTTCACAATGCTTTTCTAAATAAAACTCCTTAGTTATGTTGATTGTTCTCTCAATTAATTAAAACTTACTGTGATTTCAAACATTAGTTTTATATGGTTATTTAGTAATTTTATGCTCCATTTTCTCAATTAGTAGCTGTAGCAAAGACAATTTTCCATTATGCAAAAAGTCCATACTTCTTAGACTACGAGGTTCTTTAAAATGTGAGATGAGCTCTTAGATGTCATTTCCATCATAAAGAAAAACAAATTTAATGTAATGTTTCCCAATTTATATCTTCCTTTAATGTTGTAGTAAATTTAATTATAGCAGTACCACAATATTTTCTGTCACAAATTTTTTTGTGAGGAAACAAAGATCATATTATGATTTAAAATTTAGCCCCATATTTACTATAACAAAGTATTAGCATTCATGTAAAAAGTGGTGTGTTGGTTCTTATTTTCTGTGCTTTGTTTTAATTTGTTAATATAATATGAAGCTCAACATACACTATAGAATTGGACAAATTAAATCTTTGATCTCTTTAGAAGTACTTTAGGGGCTGGAGAGATGGCCTAGCGGTTAAGAGCGCCGACCACTCTTACAGAGGACCCGGGTTCGATCCCCAGCACCCACATTGCGGCTGAGAGCCGTCTGAAACTCCAATTCCAGGAGAACTCCAGTTCCAGGGGAATCTGAGACCCTCTTCTGACCTCCGTGGCATTGCACGACACGGGTGCACAAACTTGCATGCAGGCAGTACATTCCTACACATACATAAATAAATAAAATTAATTAAAAAAAGAAGTACTTTATAGTTTCTAACAAACTAGAATGTAAAAGGTCGCCTAAATGACATTTTGAACACTGTGTTTCCTGTAGAAAGGATTTAAAAAATTTGAACAAGGGTCATGTGTGTGGGACATGGCTTTCACCCCAGCATGAGAGGCAGAGGCAGGCAAAGCACTGTAAGATCAAGGCCAATCTTGTCTATATAGCTATTTCAGGCAAATTGTGAGTACCTCGTCTCAAAAAGCTATATGAGCAATTCCTTAGATCATTGTAAGTTTGAATGATTGTCAGGAACTAGAAAGATATCAGAGAATCTAGGGAAACTCATTATACTAAATACATATCAATTTTTTTTTCAAGAGGCTACCATTTAATCACCCTATTTTGTATTAATAATTATTTTCTATGCTTCAGAAAAGAAGTAAACCTTTGTTTCTTTCAGAGTATGCAAAATACAATAAAAGTATTTCCCATCCTAAAGTGAAATGTAAATATTTTATAAAAAATGTTCCTTGAGATCCTCTAAACCATTTTACTTCCCAAATCATTTTAAATTATCATATGTAATAACTTTTAAGTTTGTTAAAAGTTATCTATAGTGGGGTGGGGGGATGGGGGGATATGGGTCTAGAATTATATATATATATATATATTTCTATAAAGGAGAGTTATTAACTTTTTTCTTCATTTCAGTGGGTGTCTTTGTGTTCACATGTGGTGGACATGTGCTATACATATATTTGCATGCACAGAAGACAGAGGAAGAAATCAAACATCTTGCCATATAATTCTTTGCTATATTCCCTTGATGCACAGTCCTGCATTTTATGTATTCTAAGGATTTGAATACTTGCTCACTGAACCCCCTTCCCTATCAAATTTTTTATCCTAATATCTGCAGAAAGAGTCTCAGAATAAATTCTGCAGAAAATAAATTGTTACTAGTATTATTATGTCATAAATTATAGTCAGATACATTGAAACACACATATTATTCCAGCACTAAAGACATTAAAATATAAAAGTCAGCACTTTGTTAGGCAGCATGTGCTACATGGGCAGTTCAAGATTCATCTGTATTCACACAGCAAGACAATGGCTGAAGTATTTCTTGTCATCAGAGGAACTGAAACTGATATTGCATATTTAGAATATAGAATTCTAACTAAAATAACGAACTTAGAACTAAAATGGTGCTTGGAAGGTAATTCTATAACTAACGTGTTGCCGAAAGTGTTGAGCACTGCTTCTTGAATGTGGTAGCATTTGAGCACAATGTGGATGCTGCTATTCTCCATTAGATTAAATGAACAAGAATAAGAAAAGACAATGAAATAAATGATATATAATTGTAAATCATGTTTCTTATTATTGCCATTTAATGAGTGGAAATACAATCCAGATATCAGAAAATACATAAAACATTTATTCCAGAGTGACAAAAATTGTTCATAAATATATGAAAAATTCTAAATATTCTCCAATTAAAAGAAATTCCAGCATTTTGGAGACGCAGGTCATAAGATAATGAATTAGTAGGTAACATGAGCTAAAAAATGAAACTTTTCTCAGGAAGAAATAAATAAACAGGAAAATAAATAGGTAGAGAAATTAAAAAGATGCAAAATATGGATCCTTATATTTACAGACAGGTATGCCAATTACTATTCATCAAAGAAACTTCTTTTGGAACAGATGGAGATTATTACAGAGTTCCACAATTGGTCACACACAGACACTAAGTGTCTATGAGATTCCAAACCCTAAGTAATATAATTGAAATAGAACTTCTACACCTAGGCTTATCTCCCATCTCTTCCCTGTGAAGCTCTCTCATGAAACAGAAGGCAATGAACACAAAAGTCCACAAATGGCCGGAGTGTCAGAATCTGAAGAGTCTGGAATCCTGTGAAGGATTCCTATATTAAAATTCACCTACCCAATATTCAGGGACCATTGAGGAAGAGGGTATGAAAATATTGTAATAGCCGGAGCATAAGGTAAGTCTTGTAGGCTCTTGGGAACTTGCTCATATGAACTTACAGGAATGGTGTCAACATGCACAAGATTCATGCAGACAAAACCCAGCATGGAACAGGGGAAATAGCAGGTCCCAACCTTAGCCAAAGGAATCAGTAGTTGATTACTGCTGGGTGAGAGTTTTTCTTTGAGCCTGGGGTGGGGGGAGGTATTGATAGAAACACTAGACCCCAGGGGTTGTTTTTGCACTGAGGAATGTATGGGTATACTCACTTGTCTAAATAGATCTTAACATATATCACATAATGTTACTCCCCAGTGTGGGGGAGTAGGGTATAGAGGAGGGTGGACTGGGTAGAGGTTTAAGAGGATTTGTATGAAATTCACAAAAATATACATTAAAAAATATAAAAGGACAAGCCGGGCCTGGTGGCGCATGCCTTTAATCCTAGCACTTCGGAGGCAGAGGCAGGCATATCTTTGTGAGTTCAAGGCCAGCCTGGTCTACAGAGTGAGTTCCAGGACAGCTGGGGCTATATATATAGACAAGCAGATTATTAGAGTTTCAGAAGAAGCTTTAAAAATTGGTCACAAACACATTAGAGAATGTATATGATCATAGATAAACAAGAGGTAAACTCACATTTACTACAAACAAGTTATACTCACTATATGCCATATTATAGATAAGAAGACAAATTTTATCAAGGATCCCTAGTTTCTGGAATAAAGAGGTTTAATCTGTATAATGAGACATATTAATTGTTGGGAATATATGAATAATATCATGCATGTAAATTCAAATACCCTTTGATTTTTCTAATAAATGGTGAAATATGGGCCTTATAATTCATTAACAAAAATTTAAATAGATTTATGTATAACATGTTATTTTTTCAATATTTTTATTGAAGTGCTGTGCATTTCATACAATATTTCTCAGTCCAATTTAGACTCATAACCCTTTCCATGCACCCCACAACAGCTGAGTTCATGCATTCTGCCATATATGTCTTGTATCTTTTTCTGAGTCTTTTTAAAGTTTTTCCATGCAGAGTTTTATTGTTTGGGGGAGAAGTTTACTGTTTCAGTCAGTTCTTTTTCCCAGTCCTTTTGTTGTTCTTGTTACCTCCAATTTTTATTGCTCCAAAATATCTGCATATATATACATATAAATGTATATGCCACACATATACCAACATTATGATGTCTGAAAATAAACTGTATTTTAATTTCAAATAATATTTTGGAATTCACATTTTTCCTTTTCAATTTTCTATTACTCTAAAATGTGCATACATATCCTCTGCCCATATACCAAAATTACAAAGTCTGAAATAAGTGATAAGTTAATTCTAGAGCCTGTTAGGTGATTCACATTTAAGAGCACAGTTGCTTTCAGATAAAAAGAAATATAACATTAACATTTCTAAGTTTGCCTTACAACTAGAAATTTGGTACTAGCACCCACAAATGAGGGATACCAGAGATGCAAGGATGGTTCAGCATATGAAAATCAGCAAATATCATAAAACACATAAATGGACTGAAAGACAAAAATTACACAATCATCTCAAATTATGCAGAAGAAGCCTGCAAAAAATCCAGCATCCATTCATTTAAAGTCCTAGAGGGCATTAGACAGAAGGGAACATTGCTCAACATAATCAAAACCATCTACAAGTAACCCACAGCAACATCATCCTAAAGGGAGAAAAGTAAGAAGGATTCCCCTTAAAGGTAGGCACTCTGGCAAGGCTGCCCCCTGTCACCACTCCTCTTCAATATAGTGCTTGAAACACTGGTGAAGGCAATAAGATAAGAAAAGGAAATTAAAGGAATACTAATTGGTAAAGAGGAAGGCAAAATAACCCTTTTTGCAGATGGTATGATCGTTTACCTAAGGGATGCTAAAAACTCCACCAGAAAACTCCTAAAAATGGTTAAGAGTTTCAGTAAAGTGTCAGGATATAGAATTAACCTAGTGAAATCAGTAGCCTTTCTTTACACTAGCAGCAAGCAACAAAAAAAAAAAAAAAAAAAAACAGGGAGACTTTCCCGATTACAATAGCCTCAAAAACAAAGTACCTAGGAACAAACCTAACCAAAGACACCAAATATCTCTACAGCAAAAATTATAAACCACTGAAGGAGATTGAAGAAGACATCAGGAGGTGTAAATTCATATGCTCAATTCATATGCTCATGAATTGGAAAAATTAATACAGCAAAAATGTCCAGTCTACCTAAATTAATATACTGATTCAATGCAATCCAAATTAAAATACTCAAGAGTTTTTCACAGGCTTGGAAAAAAATTCTTAAATTCATATGGAACAACAAAAGACCCTGGATAGACAAAGCAGCCCTGAGTAAAAAGAACAATATGGGGGGATCTCTATACCAGAATTCAAACAATACCACAGGGCTATAGTCATAAAATAGACTGTTACTGTCATAAAAACAGACCTATAGACCAATGGAACAAACCTGAAGATAAAAACTTGAGCACATATTCCAGCTACCTCATATTTGACAAGGGGACAAAAAGACTCAATGGAGGAAAGACAACATCTTCAGCAAATGGTGTTGGCAAAACTGGATCACCATTTGTAGAAGAATAAAATTAAACCACTACCTCTCTCCCTGTACAAAAATCAACTCCAAATGGACCAAAGGCTTCAATGTGAAAACTCTGAAGGTGATAGACGATAAAGTTGACAGCAACTTACAAGACACAGGCATAGGAAAAGACTTTCTAAATCAGACAGCAGCTGCATAGGAAATAAGGTCAAAAACTGACAAGTGGGACCTTACTAAACTCAGTTTTCTATATAGCAAAAGAAACAATCAGGGAAGTGAGGAGAAACCCCACAGTGGGAAGAAACATTCACTGCTGATACATTTGACAGAGCATTAACTTCCAGAATTTATAAACTTCTCAAAAAAGCAAAGAAGAAAACAAATGACTCAGTCAAAAATGGAGTAAGAGCTGAACAGAGACTTCACAAGTGAGGAAATAGAGATGGCTGAGAAACATCTTTAAAAGTGTTCAGCATTGCTAACAATTAAGGAAATGCAAATTAAAACCACTTTAAGATATCATCTCACACTGAAAAGGCTGTCTACAATAAAGAAAATGATACCAAGTGCTGGAGAGGTTGTGGGGAAAGGGGAAACACTCATCCACCGCTAGTGGGAATGCACACTCATACCACTACTATGGAAAACAGTGTGGAGAACCCTTAAAAAGACTGAAAATGAGCCTACTACCTGACCCAGCCATACCACTTCTGGGTATATACCCACAAGACTCATCCTACTGCAGAGATACATGCGCAGCCATGTTAAATGGAGCTCTCTTCACAATAGCAAAGTGCTGGAACCAGCCCAAGTGCCCCTCAACCGAGAAGGGGATAGAGAAAATGTGGTACATCTACACAATGGAATTCTATGCAGAGGTAAAGAAAGAAGACATCATGAAATATGTAGGTAAATGGATGGAACTAGAAGATTTTATGTTAAGTGAAGTAACACAGTCCCAGAAAAACAAAAGATGAATGGTATTCCTCATCTGTGGATTCTAGCACCAAGTGCTTAGTTGTAAGGCAAACTGAGCAACATTAATGTTATATTCCTCATGATCTGAAAACAACTGTGCTCTTATATTGTTGATCCCTAGACATGACCTAGAACTTAACTACCATTTATTTTCAGACTTTGGATTTTTGATATATGATGGTGGGTATGTATGCCTATTTTAGAGTACTATAAAATTAAAATGGAAAAATGTGAATCAAGAAATATGATATAGAAATAACATACAGTTTGTTTTCAGAAGATACAATTTTAATATAGGTGCGATGTATCAGACTGATGTAACTTAACGACCATACTTAATGCCCATACCAATTTTGTCGAGGGAGCTAAGGGATAACTTTGTTCCTTCCCCTCAGAGGTTAACTAAGTCTCAGGGAACTACACATGGGGACATCTCTTGAAATGTCCTGCAAATGTGTGTTATCAGTCTTCCTGTGTAGGGAAGTCTTTGAGATACATTAATGGGATTTCAGCAAGTGTCCAGTCTATAAAGAAGAAAATCTACTTATGCTTCAAAAAGGGAAGCCTGGTGTAGCAAGGCCTGATCTTGTCCTTGAGTGGATGGAACTGGTAAATGAAAAGCCGAAAGGAGCCAGGGGCTCCCTCCCATCCCCCCCCCCCAAAAAAAAAGAAACCCAAGTGACCTCTAAGGACCAGAACCTCAACTGACATTAAGAAAACAAAAACCTTGGTTAATCTGAGTTAACTTTGTGGCCTTAAGCATCCAAAAGGAAAGCCTGAAATAAATAATCAGTAAGGCCTGAGAAATTGTACTTCAGATATAAAACTTAAGATCTTAGTAAAAAAAAAAAAAAAACAAAAAGTAAAAAAGAAAGAGAACATTATTCTGCCTGTCTTCAATTCTTACTGGAAAGTGCATCTACTCTGTTGTTGCCACGCGTTTTTTGCATCCTCAAAAGACATGAAACACAGCTCTTACACCCTCCGATATGGACTGAAGACTTTGTCTCTCAAGAATCTCCAAATCTTCATGCCAGATGAGACTACTGAGGTATCCAGCTTGTGGACTGAGCAACTACTGGGATTTCAGTATCATCAGAGTATAGACTGCCATTGTTGACCTACCCAGGCTTTATCATGGAGGCCAGTACAGGAAGACCAAGATGGGATGCATGCTTACTGGACCTCATTTGGGTGACCATGGGAGAGAAAGACCTCAGTGTAGAGCACAAGGACAAGATGAATGGTTGTTTTGGCTTGCCAAGGAAGAACCTTCAAACACATTCCTGAGAAAAACATGACATCTTTTTGCAAGAAGAAGAAGAAATCCTTCAATTAGGTGATATATATATATTTATATATATATTTATATATATATAATCAGTTCCAGAGTGGTGGATGGAGCCATTACATGAAAGGTTCACTGCTTGACAAAATGCCAGTGACCTGACTCGTCTGGTTGAAATCTGGTCTCCAGCTAACCTTGGATTTAATAATTCTTACCATATTAATTCTTATTTTTCTGGCCTGCTTGACTTTCAGGTTTCTGGCAGTTAGGGTACCTGCTTCTGCCTCAAGGAGTGGAACTGACACATTTGCCTTTTCTAGAAATGAGTACTATGTGAGAAATAATGGCACTGTGTACACAACTTAAAAGCATGATACAGCAGTAATTAAGAATTCTACAGAAACTGTGTCATCCACAGATTGCCCAAGTAAAGAAAGGAATTTTGATTTCATGGTAAGATTTAAACTAAGAAGAGGATTATAGGGCAAAGTGAAACTAAGTCCAGTGAAGCAGTGGATTCTAGTGATCTGACTTAAAGATTAATAGCCTTTACAAAATCACCTTAGCAGAAAGTGTTTTAAACAGAAACTGAAGAAAACAGAAACTGAAGAAAACAATCACCAGCATAAAAACAAGACATGAATCACAGCTGCATCAGCCACGAAATGACTTACAGGTCGAGCGAACAAGGAACTAAAGTAAGAAAAATAAAGTTCTCTGTTGTTAAAGCTTTAAAGCTCACTTTTTACACTGTCCAGATCCTATGTAACCACAAGTCATAAAGAATGAAATCCTAAGAGTAAAAAGTTAATATTAACTTCGCTTTGCTGCAAAACTGCTAAATTGCTTAGCTGAATGGCTGTACTATTATTGTTTTACTTTCTTGACATCTCAACTAAATGATTGTACTATTAATTGATTGTTTTAATATTTTTGATGTTAAGAATGATTTCAGGTGTGAATTTTCTGAAAAATATTTACGGGGAAGTTGGGTTATTTTTTTCATCATTAGCTTAGTCTTGCATAACCTGTATTAGTTTTAGGGTATATAAAAATAAGCATCAGGACCTCAGGGGCAGAGAAGAGAAGGAAAGAGAGAAGAGAGGAAAGAAATCAGCAGAGTGGCAAACCCGAAAGGCCCTCTGCACAGGACCAGAGAAGACAAATGAATTCTTTCTGTAATTCTTAGGTTAAGAAATTGGTAGAGTGACAAACCTGGGAGTTCTTCTGCACAGGAGCAGGGAAGGTAGATGCTCCTCAGGTCACGAAAAGAAAGAGATTTTTGTGTCTTATTTGATTAATATCTTTGCTGCCTTTGCGACCACCCACTTCAGGAGCTTAACCTGCTGGAGCTGGACTCTGGCAGAAGAGAACAACAAACAAAAGGACTGGGGGAGGGGGAACCCTCTGGAAAGACTCAGAAAATGATGCATGGCAGAGTGCAGGAACTCGGGTGGGGTGGGGGCATGGAAAGGGAAGTGATTCTAACTTCGATTGAGAAATGGTGTATGATGTATGGAAAAATTTTAATAAAATTTTTTAAAAAATAAAACACTTATTGCGAAGTAAAGAAATTATGATTGTATTACAGCAATCTGTATTTTGAGTAGGAAATAATCATAATATTTATATATTACTTTTAATGTACTTTCATGCAGCAATAAAATCTTCTGCACCATTAGGATAATAATGTAGCTATTTCATAATAACAGTTTTAAGAGAATATTTATAAATATATGAATAACAGAAGTATTTAAAGAAAAGAAATAAAAACATTTCTCCTTTCAAAAAAAGTGTGATTGAGATGTTCTATATGAAATAAAACACTTTAAAAAGTGTTTTAACTTTAAAAAGTGGTTTAACTTTTAATACTATAATATTTATAATATTTTCATATTTAATCACATTTAACTATTTGCAAACTCCAAGATCTGGCCCCTCCAGATGCCGTTCTTTCTATCATATATGTTATGACCTGTTGAGTCAAGTTTGGGTTGCTAGAGTGCCCTCTGTGTATGTAACCAAGAGAACTTGCTTAGTCTAAACAGCATAAGTCCTTTAAAAAAGACCAACTGTCCCTCAACAACAGTGATCAGTTACCAATAATCCCTCAGATAAGGTTGGAGCTTCTTACACATTTCCTTACTTCTGTGTTGGGTTTTTGTTGGGGTTGAGTTTCCCTGGGTCTTATGCATGCTGACACCACTGCTATAATCTCCAATGAGCAAATGTCAAGCTGCCAAAAATTTCTGTTCCCATGTGTTTATCCACTACCCCTGGCTTTTACAATCTTTTTACTACCACTTCTGCCTGCAGTGAACCCTGAGCACAGAGTAGCTGAGGTCAATATAGGAGACCTATCCAGAGAAATGCACCCTGAAGTATTTATTTATTTATTTATTTATTTATTTAAATATTATTTTTATTTATTTTTTATTTTTCTCTATGTGCATGAATGTACTGTCTGCATGCAGGTCTGTGCACCCGTGTCGTGCAATGCTGCGGAGGTCAGAAGACGGTGTCGGATTCCCCTGGAACTGGAGTTCTCTTGGAATTGGAGTTTCAGATGGTTCTTAGCCGCCATGTGGGTGCTGGGGATCGAACCCGGGTCCTCTGCAAGGCCAGTCGGCGCTCTTAATCGCTAGGCCATCTCTCCAGCCCTTTCTTTAAATTTTTTTTAATTTTTTTAAAATTTATTTTTCTAACCCTGAAGTATTTTATTCTCTACGGTTATGGCTTTCTTTGTTAACCAACAACTGTTTCATGAAATAACTTGGCTGGTGAGAGCTGAAAGATCCTTTAACATTCCCTCTATCCACCATTGCACACTATTTCCTGAGCCTTAGATGGGGAAATTGCATTGAAGATATGTCACACAGGGCTGGACACCTAACAGACACTCATTCTCTTTATTTGACCTGTTGTGAAACTACAGGTAATTGTCTCTATTTGATGCAAAAAGTAATTTAATTGATGAGTAGTGAGAAGTATACTTATGTGTAAATATAAGGATACATCTTTTTTTTTTTTTTTTTTTTTTTTTTTTTTGGTGTTTGTTGAGACCAGGGTCTCCCTGTAGCCTCGCTGTCTTGGAACTCACTCAGTAGACAGGGCTGGCTTGAATTCACAAAGATCCACCTGCTTCTGCGACTAGTGAGTTCCAAGACAGCTGGGGCTACAGGGAGAAAAAAAAAAAAAAAAAAAAAAAAAAACAAGCAACAAGCATTGAAATATATATACATATACATATTTCATTGCTTACTAGGATTAAAGGCATGCGCCACCACACCCGGGTTACAATGCATGTTTTTGAAAACAAGACAATTAACTTGTCTCTTATTTTTGTAGAATTTGCATATCATAAAATTATCATAACATCTTATAAACTTATGAGTTCTATATGTTTGAAACATTAAATTCAAAATATTAATACTTATTATTTAAATATTATTTTCAACACACTACAGTCAATTAATATTATTTATTTTAATAATATGACTACGCTTCTGTTAAGAGAAAGAAAAAAATCAAAAAATGCTAATGACTCTTTCTGTAAGGATTTACAACATTTCTTTATGTCAAGTACATGAAATATCCAAAACAGAACAATGTAACAAAATGGAGGAGGGCAGGATTTGTTTAACTTGCAAGTAACATGAGGCACTGGGGAATAAGTTTCAGTAACCATTGGTGCATAGGAAGATTGTATGTCTTCATAAAAACATAGCTCTTTAAAAATGCAAAAGACTTTCTTGCTCTTGAAAACTCTATTTATTATGTTGTGATCAGATCAACTGCAAAGAGTTAATTCAAGTTTCATGTACTTTTGAGATGTGCTTTTTTTTGCTCCAATATAGTTTGCATTTTAGTCACCTGTGAACAATGACTATTCCTTTTTTTTTTTTTTCCAGATAGGGTCTCATTATATTACAACATAGCTTGCCTGGACCTTGCTGTGTATACCAGGCTGGCTTCCAACTTACATAGATACATTTACCTCTACCACCCCAGTGCTGGAATTAAAAGTGTGTGCCAGAACACCAGGCCCAGAATGCATATCCTTTAGCATTTGGATGGAAAATTCTGTAGATTTCTTTCAATTCCAGGTGATCTATGAGGTCATTAGCTATATTATATGTTTGTTCCTCTTTTGTCTGAATTGTCCCTCCATTGGGAATATTGAAGCATAAAAGATTCATGATAGCCCATTACTGAACAAAAGTAACAACTGGAAGAATCACCATGCTTAATTTCATGTTATACTTGAGAGTCATAATATTAAAACATTATAGTACTAGTGTATATACAAGTGTCATTGATCAGTGAAACACAATTAGGAATCTGATTTTTATATTTATTTATTCATTTATTTATTTATTTATTTATGGAATTCAAAATATAAGAGCACAGTTGTTTTCAGATCACATTAATGTTGCTCAGTTTGCCATACAATTAGGTAATTGGTGCTGGCATCCACAGATGAGGGATACCATTCGTTGTTTGTTTTTCTGGGACTGTGTTACTTCACATAGCATGATATCTCCTAGCTCTATCCATTTACCTGCAAAGTTCATGATATTATCTTTCCTTACCATTTCACAGAACTCCATTGGGTAGATGTACCACATTGTGAAGAGAGCTGCAATAAACATGGCTGTGTATATATCTCTGGAGTAAGATGAGACTTTTGGGTACATACCCAAGAGTGATATGGCTGTGTCAGCTGGCAAGTTCATTCCAAGTTTTCCAAGGGTTCTCCACACTGCTTTCCATAGTAGCTGTATGACTTTACTTTCCCACCAACAGTGGATGAGTGTTCCCCTTTCCCCACAACCTCTCCAGCACTTAGTATCATTTGTTTACTTGATCCTAGCCAGTCTTATTGGAGTGAGATGATATCTTAAAGTGGTTTAAATTTCCATTTCCTTAATTCTTAGTGACATTGAAATTTTTAAGATGTTTCTCAGTCATCTCTAATTCCTCACTTGTGAAGTCTCTGTTCAGCTTTTTGCTCCATGTATTGAGTGGGTCATTTGTTTGCTTTCTTCTTTGGTTTATTTTTTGAGTAGTTTATATATTCTGAAAAACAATGTTTTGTCTGATGTAACAGCAGTGAAGGTTTTCTCCCACTCTGTGGAATTTCTCTTCACTTTCTTGAGTGTTTATTTTGATGTTCAGAAGCTTCTGAGTTTAATGAGGTCCCATTTGTCAATTGTTGACCTTAATTCTCGTGCAAGCTGCTGTCTGATTTAGGAAGTCTTTTCCTACGTCTATGTCATGTAGGCTACTGCCAACTTTTTCTTCTATCACCTTCAGAGTTTTGGGTTTCACATTGATGTCTTTAATCCATCTGGAGTTGATTTTTGTACGGGAGAGAGGTAGGGGTTTAATTTCATTCTTTTATAAGTGGTGATCCAGTTGTGCCAACACCACTTGCAGAAGATGCTGTCTTTCCTACATTGTGTCTTCCAGGCCCCCCTTTTCAAATATGAGTTGGCTGAAATTGTATATGCTCAAGTTTGCATCTTCAGTTTGTTCCATTGGTCAACAGGTCTGTTTTTGTGCCATTACCAAGCTCTTTTTATGACTATAGCCGTGTAGAAGAATTTGAAGTCTGGCATAGAGATCCCCCATGTATTGCTCTTTTCTCTCAGGGTTGCTTTGGCTATTCGGGGTCTTTTGTTTTCACAGTTTCTATGTCCGTTAGTCAATTAAAGAAGGCAGTTTTAAATGGCGATTTTAAAAGAGAATACCTCTATAACAGCTGGCTCCAATCTACAGCTGGAGAATGACCTCATCATCATCATATTTCTCCTTATTCTATGGGGGGGGTTAAGAAAGTCTCTTGTATTAAAACCTTTGCGGCACCTCGAAGGTAAGCTTCCTTAGGATTCATTAAAAAATAGTTGTTACTAGTAGGATCCAGAGACGGGCCTGATGTCTGCAGCAATCTGAGGCATTTCTTCCCTTCAATGCCCAGAGGAGTCAATCCTTGTCCTGGCACTTTCTGGTACATCCTACTCACTGCAAAGCTGCATTTTCTTTCTCAGCCATTAAGTTGGTGATACTCTGGACTGTTGGAACATACAAATCCTTTCCCATAGTTAGTTTTAAGATTTGGATTGCAAGGTTTTTTGACAAAAAGTTTTCATATCTATCTATATCCCCCTTTTTTATTTTAGGATTTTATTTTTGACCCATGAGTCTCAAAAAAGCAGTTGTATTATACATACCTATAGGGTGGAATCAGTTGTATTATACATACCTATAGGGTGTAATCAAGGCACAGATTTCATCAAGATCACCCATGCTGTTTTGGGTTACTGTATGTGATTAACTTGGGAAACAAACTTTATTTTTAAATTAAATCATCCTATAGGTGAAAGAGATTGCTACCAGGTGATACTATATGACAGCAAAATTATAGAGAACATTTGTTTATACCAATCCCAAAGTAATTGTTATACAGTTTTTAATTAAAGCTAATGTGGACAACAGCAATTTATATCACCAATTAACTCAGATGCATTACCGTTTTTATCAGCCTTTAAACCAATGTTGATTAATATACACATATTTACTTTTACTAAGTCCTAAAACACCATGTATCCTGTAGACAGAGTCTGGGCAAAACTGGATACTTGTTGAACTCACGTCAATTAAATATGCACCAATCGAATATACACCCGTGTCCCTCTCCCACCCCTCCCACCCTTCCCGAGTCACCATTTCAGTCAGTTTTCTGATGCAATCTTTCTGTTGTTGTTCTTTTAATATGCATCCCTCTCCACAAGAAATATTTATAACTGGGTTATTGGTACTAGCATCCACATATGAGAGATACCATTTGTCGTTTGTTTTTCTGGGACTGTGTTACTTCACTTAACATGATGTCTTCAAGCTCCATCCATTTACCTGCAAAGTTCATGATGTTGTCTTTCTTTACTGCTGCATAGAATTCCATTGTGTACATGTACCACATTTTCTCTATCCACTCGTCAGTTGAGGGGCATTTGGGTTGATTCCAGTTTTTTGCTATTGTGAACAGAGCGGCAATAAATATAGCTGTGCATGTATCTCTGCAGTAAGATGAGTCTTGTGGGTATATACCCAGGAG
The DNA here is from genome assembly GCA_009823505.1 of Rhizomys pruinosus. NCBI lineage: Eukaryota > Metazoa > Chordata > Mammalia > Rodentia > Spalacidae > Rhizomys > Rhizomys pruinosus. Next base: position 509,318 of record VZQC01015217.1, on the reverse strand, counting down.
TGGTATGACTGGGTCAAATGGCAGGATCATTTTGAGTCTTCTAAGGGTTCTCCACACTGTTTTCCATAGTGGCTGCACAAGTTTACATTCCCACCAGCAATGGATGAGTGTTCCCCTTTCCCCACACCCTCTCCAGCACTTGGCATCATTTGTTTTCTTGATCCTAGCCAGTCTTACTGGAGTAAGATGGTATCTTAAGGTGGTTTTAATTTGCATTTCCTTAATTATTAGTGATGTTGAACACTTCTTAAGGTGTTTCTCAGCCATCTCTAATTCCTCCTCTGTGAAGTCTCTGTTCAGATCTTTGCTCCATCTTCTGAGTGATTCATTTGTTTTCTTTCTTCTTTGTTTTTTGAGGACACTTCATCTCTCTAGCCCTACAATCGTTTATTTTGCTCCATGGGTGAAGCTTGCCATAAATATGAAATATACTCTTTGCTTTAAAATTAATCTTAAAGAAACTTTATTATCAATATAAGGTGCCCAAATATTAAATTGTGACTTTAGTATTTCTAGACAGCTTTAAATTGTCTATGACAGGGACACTGATGATGCTGTTGGTTTCCTGTATATGGCTTTGATTACATTGAGGAATGATCCCTCCCATTCAATTCCCTCTAGAACTTCAAGCATGAAGAGATGCTGGATTTTGTCAAAGGCTTTTTCTGCATCAATTGAGATGATCCTGTGGTTTTTATCTCTCACTCCACTTATATGTTTAACAATATTTATTCATTTTTGTATGTTGAATCATCCCTGCTTCTGTGGAATGAGTCCAACTTCGTCATGATGGATGATCTTCATGATATGGGTCTGTATGCAGTTGGCAAGTATTTGGTTGAGAATTTTTGCATCTCTGTTCATTAATGAGATGGGTCTATAATTCTCCTTGGTTGTATCTTTGCCTGGTTTTGGTATTATAGTGATGCTGGCTTCAAAGAAGGAATTTGGGAAAATTCCATCTGTTTGCATCATTCTGAACAATTTGAGTAATAACAGTTATGTCTTTTTGAAATGTTTTATAGAATTCTTCTGTGAAACCATCTGGCCCTGGGATTTTTTAAGTTGGGAGGTTTCTTATTACATCTTCAGTTTCCTCAAGTATTATGGGTCTGTTTAAGCTGTCAGTCTCTTCTTGGTTAAGCTTTGGTGATTAGCAGGATTTCAGATATCCATCCATTTCTCCTAGTGTTTCAAACTTAGTAGACTATAGGTTTTTGAATTATTCCTGTATGATTGTGTGGATCTTTTCCTTGTCTGTTATGATATTTTCCCTTTCATCATGGATTCTATTGATTTGGAGTTATTCCTTCTTTCTTTTGGTTAACTGGGGTAGAGGTCTGTTTATCTTGTTTATTCTGTCAAAGAACCAACTTTTGGATTCATTGATTTTTTTGTATTGTTTTCTTTGTTTCTCTTTAGTTGATTTTGGCTCTGATTTTTGTTATTTCTTTCTGTCTGTTGGGTTTAGGGTTCATTTGTTGTTGTATCTCAAGTGTTTATTAGCTTCAGTGTTAGATCTTTCACTTGTGTTCTTTCTTTCTGTTTTTCTAATTTATGCACCCAGGGCTATAAAGTTACCTCTTTGGACTGCTTTTAAAGTAGTCCATAGGTATTTTTTTTTTTGTATTATCAATGTCATTCAGTTCCAGGAATGCTTTTATTTCTTTTGTTATTTCTTCCTTGACCCATTAATTATTCAGGAGTGTGTTGTTTAGTCTCCATTTGTTCTTGTACACAGTAGGGCTTATCCTGGTGTTGATATGGAGCTTTATATACACTGTGGTCTGATAGAATGCATGAAATTACTTCAACCTTTTTGTATTTGTGGAGGTTTCTTCTGTGTCCCAGTATGTGGTCAATTTTGGAGACTCTTCTATGGGGTGCTGAGTAGAAAGTGTGTTCTCTGGTATTAGGGTGGAATATTCAGTAGATGTCTGTGAGGTCTGTTTGGTGTATCCTATCATTCAGTTCAAATTTATCTCTGTTTATTCTTTGTCTGGTTGACCTGTCCAAAGTGCTGAGTGGGGTATTGAAGTCTGCTACTATGAGTGTACTGGGGTTATTCTGTGACTTGATGTCCTGGAGAATTGTCTTTATAAAGTTTGGTGCACCAGAGTTTGGTGCATATATGTTCATGATTGTGAACTATTCATGCTCAATTCTTCCTTTCACAAAAATGTAATGGCCTTCTTTGTCTCTTCTGATTTCTTTTACTTTGACATCTATTTTGTCTGATATTAAAATAGCAACACCTGCTTTCTTTTTGGTACCATTTGCTTGGAATATTTTTTTTCAATCCTTTCCCTTTAAGGTGGTGCCTATCCTTGAAGGTAAGATGTGTTTCTTGTAGATAAACAGCATATAGATGGGTTTTGTTTCCTAATCCAATCTCTCCGTCTATGTCTTTTGATTGAGGAGTTTAGTCCATTAATATTTAAGGTTATATTTGAATGTGTGTTGCTTCCTTTTACCTTATTATCCATTTGCATATTTGGTCTAGGTTTCTACTTCTGCATTTATGCTTTTATTAATTTCTCTTTCTAAGCTCCTGGGGATAGTTGCACCTTTCTCTGTCTTTTAAATTCCTTCAAACATTCTCTGAAGAGTTGGTTTTCCAGACATGTATTCTATCATCTTGATTATGTCATGGAACATTTTTCTCTCTCCTTCAACTATAATCGACATTTTTGCTGAGTTTAGTAACCTGGGTTGGCATCTAAAGATGTCCTTTAATACTGGGAATGCTTTTCTCCATGTTCTTCTTGCTTTAATAGTTTGCACCAAGCAGTTAGTTGTAATTCTGATGGGTTTCACCTTATATGTAACTTGTTTTTCTCTTGTAGCTTTCAGAATTTTGTCTTTGTTTTGGGTGTCTAGCATTTTAACTATGATATGGCATGGGAAGTTTCTTTCCTGATCTTGTCTGTTTGGAGTTCTATGTGCTTCTTGTATTTGTATTGGTTTGTCTTTTTTCAGTTTGGGGAAATTTTCATCTATTATTCTGTTGAAGATCTGATCAATACCATTCTCTTGGGATTCTTCTCCTTCCTATATCCCTATGATGTGGAGGTTTGATCTTTTCATGGTGTCCCATATTTCCTGGTTGTTCCACTTCTGTGTATTTTAAAAATTTTCATAATCTTTACCTGAGGTTTTTAGTTGTTCTGTGTTATCTTCCAGGTCGGATATTCTTTATTCTGCTCCCTCCATTCTACTTTTGAGGCTTTTTCTGTTACTTTCCTCTTGATTGGATGAGTGTTTGATTTCCTTTTTCATTTCATCTTGTGATTTATTTTGTATTTCCACTTCCTTTTGGAGATTCTCAAACTATTCCTGTAGCCTTTTGCTTGGCTGGTTGTCTTCCTTTTCTATTTCAACATGGGATCTTTTCAGTGTTTCCACTTCCGGAGTTTGTAATTTTCTTCCTCTGGTTCTTTCTGGCATTTGTTATTCTCTCTCTCTAGGTCCTTCCTGAGTTTTTCATTCTCTCTCCTTAGTTCTCTGACTTGTTCTTTGTATTCTTTGATTTCTTTGAATATGTCCGCAATTGTTCCTCTAAGATCTGTGTGCTGGGCCATCCCCAGGGGGATCCCACTGTAAGAAACTCCCACAAGGTTGGTAGAGCTTGGTGTGGAATTATCCTGCACCTTTCCCATGTTATCCCTTCCTTGTTTCCCTGGCATGTGGGTTTCTCTTTGCCTGTATTCCAATGAGAATCCCAAATGCCTCTTCACTGTGTTGAAGACTTGCTTTGCTTGCCTTCTTCTGATGTCTTTTTTTATTGTTTGTCGGTTTGATTTGTCTTTCTCCTTGCTTATAGAGTGTTTGCTTTTCTAACTTTAAGGCTTTCTGTTGGAAGTCTAACTCACTCTTCCCTTTCTGTTCTGAAGGTTCTACAAAGAATCCACTCAGTTACTCCCTTAGCAATTCCAGTTGGCAAGGGGAGGGGTATGCCTGTTTAGCAGAACCCAGGTACTCTGTGCTTCAGGTGGTCCTGGGAAATCCCTGATCTAAGCTCTGTGCACTCAAGTCTCACAGTGGCAATAGGCTCACTTATTATATGTGCTAGCAGGGAGGCTCTGCCCCCACAAGACAATGATTGAATTATCCAACAGACAGACCAATGAGCTGCTTATTCAACAACTCTATGAAAGAAATATCCAAGAATCCACCTGGCTGGAGTGCTTGGCTCCTACCTGTGCTTCAGGTGGTCTGGGGAATTCCCTGATCTAAGCTCTGTGCGCTCAAGTCTCAGGAATTTTTTAAGGAGTCCAGAAATACACATTGGAAAAACATAATTTCAAGAAATGATGATGGACGAACTGGAAATGGTAATGTAGGTAAATTTAGAAGAATGTAGAAGAATAAAGACAGATCATTAACTATGACCTTGAAGAAAATTCAAATCCAAGTGAACCAACTATCTAAGCATATGATGTGATACTCTGAATCTGGTAGAGGAGAAATTGGGGAGTATGCTTCAATTTGCATGGGAAGAATAAGAGATTTTGAATAAGACTCCAGTAGCACAGAATTTTAGATCGACAGCAATGAGACCTCAGGAAATTAATTTTAAAGAAAAAGAAAATCCTCTGTATAGCAAAACACATCAAAAGTGAGTGAAATGGCAGTATACAGGAAAGAAAATAATATTTTACCAGCTACACCTTTTATAAAAGATTAGCATCTGGAATGCAAATAACCTAAAAAAAATAACTAAGCAGCAACATAAAACACCTATTTAAAACTGGGCTATGAATTTATACAGAGAGTTCTCAAAGAAGAAATATAATTGACTAATATTTTTTTTAATGTCCAATATCTTTAAACTAAGAGTGAGAAATACAAATTAAAATTACTTCTGGGGATGAAGAGATGGCCTAGCAGTTAAGAGCACCAACTGCTTTTGCAGAGAACCCTGGTTCGATCCCCAGCACCCACATGGCAGCTGAGAACTGTCTTTAACTCCAGTTCCAGAAGAACTCCAGTTCTTCTGGAGTTGTGTGTGGTATTGCACGACCTCTGTGGCATTGCACGACATGGGTGGGTGCACAAACCTACATGCAGACAGCACATTCATACACATAAATAAATAAATAAATAAATAAATAAATAAATAAATAAATAAAAATTTAAAAAAGAATATATCATCAAAATTATGTCCACATTTCACCTTACCCTAGTTAAAATAGCAAAGACTAAGAAAATCAATGACAGAATTGTCCTTGGAAGTGTAAGAAAAAGGGAAGCCTGACTCACTCCTGGTGTGATTACAAACTAATCCGGCCACTATGAAAATCATCATGGAAGGTCCTTGTGAGTGGTAATCTTTGTTGTCCACTTGTGTTTTTTACCACAGTGTCTCCTTGGAGCCACAGTTGGACTGGAAATAGCTATGTAGACCAGGTTATCATTAATCTCACAAAGATCCACCTACCTCTGCCTACTGAATGCTGGTATTGAAGAGGAGTGTGCCCCCATGCCCAGGTACATTTTCTTGATTATAATTGATGTAAGGGGGCCCAGCCCACTGTGGGTAGTGATATCCTGAAAACAGATGGGCCTGGACAACAAAAGGCCTGAAATAGGGCGAGTTATCCAGGAAGTAGCATCCTTCCATCCTCTCCATTTCACTTCCTGCCTGAGTTCTTAACCTGAGTTCTCTCATTGATGTGTTGTGATTCGAAAGTGTAAGTCAAATAAACCCTTTCTACTCACAAGGAATCTTCTTTGTTTTCAGTATATGTTTTTACCGAATCATTGTGCATTTTCATACAATGCCACTTAATCATATGTAGACCTACTCTCTCATCAGCATTCCACCAATAACCACCCACGAGATCTTCTGCAATCTGGCATATATGTTAAGGTCTACCACATTAAGTTTTTGTACCCAGATGTCCCTCAGGTAATTTTTATTTGGAGTGATTTGTCTCAGCAACAGGAAGCAAACTAGGATTTCTCAAAAAAGCTCAGGATAGATCTACCATACAGATCCACCTTTACTACTCTGGGACTTATTCCGAGAACTTTATAATCTCCTATGAAGATACATTAACAGGCTATTATCAGTCTAGAGATTTTTAATGGGTTTCTTTTCTCCAACAATTAAACACTTAAAATTCAGGAAACATCCAGATGTAGCAGAACAAACATGCTGTGTTGAAAGATAAAGAATCATATGTTTACACATTCACACATAGAAAAGCACTCCACACATGGAGGCGGATTCAGAAACCAAAAATCAAAAACCTTCTCCACTCACTCCTTGGTGGGGCCATGTAGCCTATGTTTCTAAAGGTTGTACTGGTTTCTCCTCCACTAATTTGGGATTCAATGCTGTTAGGTCACAGATCTCATCTCATATATCTAAGGCTATGTGACTTTAAGCACGTCAGTTGGAGGTGACCTTTTGGCATTAAAAATAAGGCCTTCCTACTAGAGTGAAAAAGAAAATATGTGAAGCTTTTGTCTAGGACCAAGTAGCAGCTCAGATTTCACATCTTTTTTACTTCCCAGTGAATCTGTTTGCTTTGTAGAGAGTCAGTCCCTTACAATACTTTCTCATTCATATTCATTGCTACTCTAATCACAATAACTAAGAAATGGAAAAAAAAAACCCTAGATGTCCATCAACTGATTAATGGATAAGGAAAATGTGGTTCATATGCACAATGGAATTTTATTCAGCTATAAAGAAAAATGAAATAGAAAAAAAATTTTTGAGTAAATGGAGAGAGCTGTAAATAATCAATCTGATAGTAACTGGGACCAAGAAAAACAAAAGTTGCATGTTCTCCCATCCATCTGTGTTAGATATGAATGGTTAGATATCTGTGTTTAAATTGGAATAGCTTCGGAAGTCAGGAAACTAGAAAGGGAGTAATTATGAAAGGAGAGAAAATAGAAACAAGTTGTTATGAAGAAACAAAGGGTTAAGGATGGGGTAGGAAGTATTATGTGAGGTAGGAGATGGGAAAACAGGTTAAAGAGGGGGTGGGGCGGGGGTAATTAGAGTAACTAACACTAGAGATATTTGGAAAACCACATGCAAATCTAATCATAGAAGCTTACACACACACACACACACACACAAACACACAGACACACACACACACACACACACACACACACACACACACACACACACACCCCGAAAGAGTTCAAGTAGAGTTGCTGTATACAAATGGAAGGATAATGACTACTCCAGATGCCATAGGCTAGAAATAAAGCACCTAGTGCCAGGTGTTAGTTATCTCCTTTCAAGATGTTGATCAGTTGGCCACAAGGACATCCCCAAAATGATACAGGCTAGTCCATTAAATTCAGAGGATATTAAAAAAAAAACCTAACTTTATGTTTCTAGTTTCACAAAACTAAGAACTAAGCCTTACATCATGGTAGCTATTATCTTATATATAGAAATGAATGTAGGTAGTACCATTCAGCTGGGAAAAATATTATATAGCAGCTAATAATATTTAAATCAATAACTCTATCCCCTAATAATTATGATATTAGAAAGATATTTATAAATCTATGTGATAGTTCCAGGTTTGGATCAAAAAGTGAACTAGGCTTGTTCATACAGTGGCATATTCATTTCCTCTTGCACAGTTTTGTAGCAATAAAAAGAGAGAGTTTGGTATGTAACAACTTTGAAATCTCAATGTCTAAGTCAGAAGGTTATTCAAATGTGAAAGAGAAAAAGTAGTAAGACTATAGGGAACAAATTAACAGAGACTAAATTTACATGGAAAAAAAACTTTAAAATTTTCCAGTTAGAAAGAAAATTGAGCAGTTGAAATTCAAAGTACAAAATATCGGTTTTGAGCAAAAGGAGATAAAAACAGATTCCATCAATCTTTTGAAAAAAATAGAAAAGAAAATGAGAGAATGTAGCAAGTCTTATATTTTATTTTACTTTTGGTGCAGATAAGTTGGTTAAGGCCACTGGGCTTGATTATTTATCTATTTTCTCAGCCAGTGCCACAATTTAATTAGATGCTTAGGAACTAGTTATGATAATGTACCATATTTAAGAGTGTTATGTAAATACGTAGATTTTGGTTAAGTAAATATATAAGTGATTAACTTTTCTTGAAATTAAAAAATGTTTATATTTCTTTGCATAAGCACGATTACTTACTGAAAATAATAACAATGAAAAGGAAATAATAATTTCATTATTGTTGTTTAATAACTTACTGAAATTTTTAATATATGAATTGTGCCATCTTACACACATTTAAAACTTATTGACTTCCACATCTTCTCACAAATTTACTGTGAAAAAACAGCCATGCATATTTGAATAAGGCTTGATTGAGTTTCCAGCAAAAATAGGAAGTTAGTTGATTGACTCTCAAGAGTTTAAAAATTCGTAAATCTGTGTGATTTAGAGATAGGCATAGCAATTTGAATATTTCTCATATATATGTATAAGTACATGCCCATATAATAAATATAAGTATGTAGTACACTTATTTGGGCGCATTTTCTTTTGTGAGGACAGTTGGCACAACCTGGTCATTTTGTTTTTCTCAAAACTCCCTCACTTTATTTAAAATATGTCAGGAGGAATCTGAAGCCAAGAAGAGTTTTCATAGACAATGAGTCTTGTGGAAATAGATAACTGGATATATGTATTTTAAGGTAATGCAGCCTAGAATTCATGCGAGCTAGTTTAAAACTAGAGGAAAGGAATAAAATACCTGAGAATAAAATTTTGAGAAGCAGAACAAATATGAGTCTGGATATCAAAAACAAGTCTTTCCGAAGAGCCACAATTTGGTGGGCAAGATTGTGAAACAAATTATTCTTGGGAACATTTTGGAACAAAGGCCAGAATCTGCTGAAACTTAACAGATGAATTCATTGAGAAAAGAGAACATTTGCACCCCCAAGGAACAGTAGGGAAGTCTGCGTACTTCTAGAATTCACCAAAATTGTCATCAAAGTCTTTTAAAATTAAAAATAGAAAGGGAATGAAATTCCAGACTCTCTCTCTCTCTCTCTCTCTCAACCTGCAGGAGTGTTTTTGTTTTGCTCATGAATATTTATGCATGTCACCTGAAGAGGCCACAGGAGGGCAACAAATTCACTAGACTGGATTTACTCATGGTACTGAATGACATGTGGGTGCTAGGAACTGAAGTCAAATCTTCACTCAGAGTAACCCATGGACTTAACTGCTGAGCCATCTCTTCACCCACTTTAGCAATACACTCTCTAGTTTTTAGCAAGGATAATAAAGGGCTAAACAAAAAAGAATGAACCATACACAATCGAAGGAAAAAAAGAATGCGTATAAAATTACCCAAATCTTATTGATCTGAAAAAGACTCCACAATATTCATTAATAACTAATTTTACAAGCCAACAAAAGCACAAAATTATAATGTAGCATGATACTTTCAGAACAAAGATCTCCATGAAGACATGTAATATATTTATAAAAAGATTCAGGACTCTGCAGATGGTTCATTGTTTCTGAGCACTGGTTGCTCTTGCAAAGGACCTGTGTTCTCTATCCACATGGTGGCTAGCAGCCATTTGTAACTCCATTTCCAGTGGTTCCAACACCCTCCTCTTACATCCACAGATATCGCATGATATTCATGCACTTACACAGGGGCAGACAATACACTCATACACATAAAATAAAAATAATAATACCAACTACAAGCAAAATTACTTGGTTGTTAAAATCCATTAGTAGGCTGCCTGTGATGTCAAAGGGATGTATGCCAGCACTTAGGAAGCAGAAGCAGCAAAACCTCTGTGACATTGAGGCCAACAGGGTCCACAAAGAGTCCCAAGCCTGCTGGATCTCTATACATGCTGATGGGGACTATGAAAAAATAATGATTTTTGTTTTGCTCCCTATAGCATGTAACTGGGGCCAACTGTGTGACCATGGATTTAAAACTACCCATTAGAAGGTGGTGCGTTCACCAGCAGGTAGCAACTGAATACAAGTTCTTTTTCTCTCTCAGAATCAGTAACTGAAAAGCCCTATGAAAACTTTCCCATCCACAAAGCAGTCATCTGATTTCCACATGTGTGCTGTGGCACAAATGGTCACACACATATGTCATACACATGAGAACACACAAACAATAATAATAAATAAATTTATATTACAATAATAAAATCAAATAAAACATAACTTAATAGTTTTTATTTCCTAATGAGCTAAAATATGTGGACAAGTTATTGTTATATGATTTTTTATTTTTTTAATTTTATTTATTTATTTTTTATGTGTATGAATGTACTGTCTGCATGTAGGTCTGTGTACCCATGTTGTGCAATGCCTCAGAGGTCAGAAGAGGGTGTCAGACTCCCCTGGTACTGGAGTTCTCCTGGAATTGGAGTTACAGACAGTTCTTAGCTGCCATGTGGGTGTTGGGGATCGAACCCGGGTCCTCTGCAAGAGCATTTGGCCCTCTTTTTTTTTTTTTTAAATTAATTTTTATTGATGCTTTGTGCATTTCATACATTTTTTCCAATTCAGTTCAGGCTTATTTCCCTTTCCCTCCCCCCCACCCCCACCCCATCCCAGATCATGCATTCTGCCATAACTGTCCTGCATCTTTCTCTCAGTTTTTTTTTTCATTTTTAGCTATAAGTGATAATCCATGAGTACAAGCATCCTTCATGCAAAACCTATCTGCAGGCTGTTGTGCCCAAACACCTACAGCCCCACCATCCAGTGGGGGGTGACAGGTTGTTTGTTCAATCAAGTTGATCAAATGAGTGTCCAGACTACATTGCTGTAGTTTCACCATTCACCCCAATCGCAGCCCTTACATTCTACCACGCCCCCTCTTCCGCAGGTTGTTCCCTAGGCTTAGAAAAGGGGCACAGGTGGATGAGAGGTAAAACAGTCCACTCTCTCTGGAGCTGTTGACTTGGACTCTGGTCAATTCTGGCTGTTTCCTTTCATGGGCTGACAGTTTGTCCCTCTTAACCACTAGGCTATCTCTCCAGCCCCGTTATATGATTTTTCAGAGATGATATACATAAGTGAGTTGATTGAAAGACTTACTTATAGAGATCAGAGAAGCCAATTACCTATGGAGATCACAGAACACCAATTAGACATGACCAGAACAGAAACACCCCATGGCATATTATAGTAACTACATTAAATATACAGAACAAAGAGAGGCTATTGAAAGCTTCTAAATTAAGCAAGACGTTACATATAATATAAACCCATCAGAAATACAGCTGACTTTTAATCCAAAGTATGAAATCCAGAAGAGTCTGCACCAAAGTATTTATACTTCTAAACAATGGATGCCAACCCCAAATATGTTATCCAGCAAAATTATCTATCATGGTTGAAGGGGCATGCAATTTTTTTCATGACATCAATAGTTTGAAAGAATTTGTCTCCCCCAAAGTAGCACTACAGAGAATACTCAAAGCAATACAAAGAGCCAAAGAAAGGAATGCATATACCCAAGAAGATACAAAAGCAAAACAAAGACAAATGCAATAATGGAAGCATAAAATAGGGCCACAAACACAAAGAAATTAAAATAACAGTATCCAATACACATATTTCAATATTAACCATAAATATCAATGTGCTGAACTATCCTGTGAAAAGACACAGCTATTGGAATGGATCAAGAAAGAAAATCCATCATTTTGTTTTCTTCAAAAAACTTATCTTAACTTCAAGGACAGACACTACCTTAGGGTTGAAAGCATGGAAAAAACATTCTAAGCAAATGGCTCTAAGAAGCAAGCAGCTGTTGCAGTTCTAATACCTGATGACAAAATGAACTTCAAACTAAAGCTACTCAGACTACATGAAGAGTATTACTTCAATACAATCAAAGGATGGAAAAAAAATATCCCAAGCAAATGGTACCAAAAAGAAAGGAGGAATTGCTATTTTACTATCAGACAAAATAGACTTCAAAGTGAAACTAATCAGAAGTGACAAAGAGGATCATTACATCCTTATCAAAGGAGCAATGAATGATGAAGATTTCACAATCATGAATATATATGCACCAATTTCTGGTGCACAAAACTTTATAAAGACAATTTTTCCCAGAAAAACAAACGACAAATGGTAACCCTCATCTGTAGATGCTAGTGCCAATTACCTAGTTGTAAGTATTTCTTGTGCATGGCCCCTTGAGCTTTTGTCCAAAGCAGTTGGGAGTGATGCATATTGGAAACAACAACAACAACAACAACAACAGAAAGGACTGCATCAAAGAACTGACTGAAACAGTGAACTTCTGCTCAAAACAGTCAACTTCCACATGGAGAATATTGAGAAAGACTGAGAAAGAGATGAAAAGCATGTTTGGCAGAATGCATGAGCTCTGGTGGGGTGGGGGATGGGGGGACGTGGGTCTAGATTTGATAAAAATTATATATAAATAAATTAATTAAAACATAATAAAATAATAAAATAATATTACAAACTTTCCAAGGAAAGCCCTATATAATATGGAATTTCCCTCTCAGCTCAAACCACAGGACATGTGACTGGCCGCTGCAGAGCTGTCACACAGTACTCACTGCTTGGGTAATGGCTGCTGCAAGTTCAAGAGATGTTATGACCTGAAAATGCACCAGAATTAGTAAGCCCAGATTTCCATATTATGGAGTCTATTAGTTCATAATGTTGCAGTTATTCAAATTTAATTTTGTGATGAAACTATTGGATGCTACTTTAAAGGATTAAAAATCAGAGATATAATAATGCGTGGAAAGAGAGGATAGAGGAAGCTGTTAGTCTTGGGCGGTGCATACAGTGAGATACACAGATACCCTGCAGAAATGTACAGCTAAGGAAGCCACAGAAACTGGCTCACAACAAGTGAGTCAGTTTAACAGATTAAGACTTCTAAAACTCCTTTTCAAAGTTAGTGACAAAACAGGAAAATTATCATGGAAAATGTTTCCTGGAAAAGTCCAGAAAAGAACTTTAGTGTCAAGGAGCATCTAGATCCTCCAACTCTATACAAGGCAGAGGGAGCAGAGAAAAGAACAGATTATGGCAAGGGTGAGGCCAGGAAGTCCTGATACACTTTGTATAGGTCACATCTGAGCATGCTACCAGATCTGTAGGCATTCTTGTGCTTAAAGACAAGGAAGGAGATGAACATTTCTACTAAGCCTGTCTCTTCCTGTCTGTCCACAGAATACATAAATAATCTCTCACGTGATTAAAATGTGTATTATATTATGAACTTGGCTGTTTTAAAAAAATAATTTGCCTTAGAGATGGTTTAGTTACCTATTTTGTCCTAGCTTTTTTTGTTGATTTCTCAAATATTTATGGGAAAGAAGAACTTCAGGAAAGGAAATAACTGAATTGTTTACACAGAGTCTACAGCCTCATATGAACTTTTAATCAATTTACTGGTCCTTGACAGTCCTTAAGTTTGATGTTTAGAGGCACATCATGATTATTTAGAGAGGCTTAGCCTGTGACATTGGGAGAGCTGGAGATGAGGTGAAAAAATAAATGTGGAGCCTTTTGGCTTTACTATTTTTCTTTTTTATTAATTTTATTTATTTCTGTATGTGTATGAATGTACTGTCTGCATAAAAGTCTGTGCACCCGTGTCGTGCAATGCTGCGGAGGTCAGAAGAGGGCGTGGGACTCCCCTGGAACTGGAGTTCTCCTGGAATTGGAGTTTCAGACGGTTCTCGGCCTCCACATGGGTGCTGGGGATCGAACCCTGGTCCTCTGCAAGAGTGGTCAGCACTCTTAATCGCTAGGCCATCTCTCCAGCCCCGGTTTTACTAATTTTCAATAATTTTACGAGAAAAATCCCTAGTGCACTATTGATACTAGCCAAGACAATAAGGTTCTGATAAATATGGACATTTCTGGGGAGAAACTAGGCAAGGAAAAACAGTCCTAACTTACTACGATTTGAAAACAATAGAAAAATGTGAATATTTATAAAAAACACTTTTTCATGAAAGTTATCTAGAAAACCAATTCCAGAGGAGCACTGACTTATTCTAATGCTTTTTATTCATTCTTTGCTCAGGAAAATTTATTTGCATAATTCTTTTCAAAGAGCCATATACTTTCTCCATATTATGTTGGAACTAAATTCTGATGACCTTCAGGGCCAGTCATTTCCAGATAAATAGTGAATGTGATAGGAATAGACGTTAATTGCATGTCTGGAGGGGAATTGCTGGATTACTTTAGAGAATATATTAGCATTTTATGGAGATGCAAAGTATCCAAATGATTTAATTCACATGACCAACAAAAACAAATGTCTCATTTGAAAATCATCTTGGTCATCTGTGTTAATAGAGTCAGCTGATTCTTTTGCTCTCTGAAATGAACGGCTATAAAATACTCTGGACAAGACTTGTGATTGCAGAATAATGCTCACTTACAATTAAACTCTGACCTAGCAAAGATGAAAATTTGTATTTCAAGGGAGGAATTTCTAAACTATTTAACCCAATGCCTTCCCTTTCCAGACAAATATTTACTGTGTACCAGATACACTGTAAAATACAGGATTTGTAACAAAATAAGACACAGAAACTGACATCTAAATATTCAAAACCTATAGGAGAAAGATTTGTAATGATTGAAATAGCGTATGGTGAGCACACTGCAAGGTGTTGTAGGAGCTCTGGGGTGCAGAGACAAGGAAGAACCCTGAGAGGTTTCCTCAGCAGAATGATGCTTATATTGTGCCTTAAAAACACATTATAGACTCCAAATAATGCATAGAAACACACACATACAAATAAACACACATACACACAGAGTTACATGGCTCCCATGCACACATGCACATAGACACAAATAAAAAAACAAGTAGGCTGCTATTAAAGAGAGTCCCCAGGTAGGAGAGAAAGTACGAATTCATTTGAAAGTAAGGAAAATTTTCTTTTTTTGAAAATCCAAACAAAGCAAAACTCATATTGTAAATATGACTTGGTTGTGTGAATGGTCTCTATAAAGTTTAAACCCTTCTGGGCTGGAGAGATGGCCTAGCGGTTAAGAGCGCCAACCGCTCTTGCAGAGGACCCGGGTTCGATCCCCAGCACCCACATGGCGGCCGAGAACCGTCTGAAACTCCAATTCCAGGAGAACTCCAGTTCCAGGGGAATCTGAGACCCTCTTCTGACCTCCGCGGCGTTGCACGACACGGGTGCACAGACTTGCATGCAGACAGTACATTCATACACATACCGAAATAAATAAAAATTAAAAAAAAAAATTAAAAAAAAATTAAAAAAAAAAAAAGTTTAAACCCTTCTGTGGTCTGAGGAAAGCAGCTGTAGGTAGTACAATGCATTGTAGTTGAGTAAACCTGTATGTACTCAGATGCATTGTGCTTCTTGGTCACTGCTGACCAGAGCTCTATCTAATCTCTCCCCCCAAATGCCTGGGCAGCCCCTGTGACAGTTCCAAACTTCTAATGTCATCTTCCACTGCCACAGAAGTTTCTGTTTTCCTATCTGGTCCCCACTGGTCCACAGGAGTAATACCCACTGAAGTTCCTGTTTCTTCCTAGGTATTAGGCTGGTATATATGCAAAGCCCCGTGTCCTTTTGGATCCAAACAAGCCTTGGAGAGCCATACCTTCACCTGGTTAGCCAGCCTTGCCCACTCCCTCTCCCAGACTCTCCAAGTAACTGCATTTTCTTTGCTCAGAAAATTGTGAGATTCACAGGCTTTTCAGAGTTTGCCTCCTCTATCCTAAATTCCTGTTCACTCCCAGGCACATGCTTTGCTTCTAGCTGGATTTCATTTTAGTGTCATATGTAAACCTGTGCCCAAGATATCCTCCTTTTGGGGTCAGCTGTAATTCTCTATTTTTTAATGAGAGATGTCCTTCTATCTCAATTAATGTATGCATCCACTGTCTTCCTTTCTTAAAATGGAATTTTTTTTTCTTCATGGTCACAATAGATCTAACTTGTTCATAGGACTGTATTCATTGGTTAAAAATTTCTGTGGCATTCTGTAAGTATAATAAGATTCAGATCTTTCCTTTTTGTTACAGATGGAAAAACCTATTGGACAGATCCTTAACTCACAGTAGACATTCAATGGCTGTTTTGAAGAGGATACGATCAATTTCAGCAGCCAATGTGAAAGAATAGATATCTATGAGGTTTGAGCATTCACATTTTGTGCTTCAAGCCAGGTCAACACAGGAGCACAGAGAAGATGATTAGTAAACATGAACAGAGGGAAGAGTAAGGGCAAAATGCTGGGAAAACCCAGTCCTGGGGAATCACTGTGGCTGAGGGGTGAGGGGAACTCTTCCAAGAACAGCAGAGAAGAACAGTGTGGTCAGCAAAGGAAGGAAATGAGCAAGCCACAGAGCCACATGCCTCAGAAAAGTCAAGTCCGTGGGAACAGTCAGTAATCTGCTTTTTTTTAGCACTTCATGGAGGACTACAGGAAAAGAAACATTTCTCCTTTTAAAAATGAAATGATAGTTCCAGGTCTTTGCTATTGTGAAGAGAGCTGCAATAAACATAGCTGTGCATGTATCTTTGCAGTAGGATGTATCTTGTGGGTATATACCCAGGAGTGGTATGGCTGGGCCAGGTGGTNGTGGGGTGGGGGGATGGGGGGACATGGGTCTAGATTTGATAAAAATAATATATAAATAAATAAATAAATAAATAAATAAATAAATAAATAGACAATTCTCCAGGACCTCAAGGCACAGATTATCCCCAGCACACTCATGGTAGGGGACTTCAACACCCCACTGAGCCCTGTGGACAGGTCAACTGGACAAAGAATATACAGAAAGACATCTGAACTGAACGATATGATACACCAAATGGACCTCAGAGACATCTACCAAGTATTCCACCCCCAAACCAGAGAATACACTTTCTACTCAGCATCCCAAGGAACATTTTCCAAAATTGGCCACATACTGGCACATAGAAAAAAACTCAATAAATATCAGACAACAGTGCAATAAAGCCCAACATCAACACCAGGATAAGCCTTACTATCTACAAGAACACAGGGAAACTAAACAACACACTACTGTATAATGAATGGGTCAAGGAAGAAATAAAGAAATAAAAGCATACCTGGAACTAAACGACAAAGACAATACAACACAACAAAACCTATGGCATACTTTAAAAGCAATCCTAAGAGGGAAGTTTATAGCCCTGAGTGCCTACATTACAAACAAACAAACAAGAAATAAAAAACAGAAAGAGCACAAATGAATGATCTAACACTACCGCTAAAAAGCACCTTAGAAATGGGGCTGGAGAGATGGCCTAGCAGTTAAGAGTGGTCGGCACACAGTTAAGAGTGGTCGGCAAGAGCAGTCGTGCTCTTGCAGAGGAGCGGGGTTCAACCCCAGGCACCCTCATGGCAGCTGAGAGCCTTCTGTAACTCCAATTCCAGGAGAAATCTGGTTCTGGGGAAGTCTGACGCCCTCTTTTGACCTCCGTGGCACTGCACGACACGGGTTCACAGAACTGCATGCAGCCAATACATTCGTACACATAAAAATTAAATTAAATAAAATAAATTTAAATAAGCACTTTAAAAACAACAACAAAGGAACCCTAAACACAACAGGCAGGAAGAAATTAAAAAAAAAAAATCAGAGCAGAAATCAACGAAATAGAAACAAAGAAAACAATAAAAAAAATCAATGAATCCAAAAGTTGGTTCTTTGAAAGAATAAACAAGATAGACAGACTTCTATAGCACTTAACCATAAGAAAGAGCAGCTCTAAAGCAGGAGAATTCATGATGAAAGGGCAAATCGCACAAAAGACAACAAAAGATCCAGAAAATCATATGGGAAAACTTTAAAAACCTATACTCTACTAAGTTTGAAAACCTAAGAGAAATGCATGAATATCTAAAATCCTGGGAATCACCAAAGCTTAATTAAGAAGTGACTGACAGCTTAAACAGACCCATAATATATGAAGAAATTTAAAATGTAATAAGAAGCATCCCAACTAAAAAGAACTAAGGTCCAGATGGTTTCACAGTAGAATTCTACAAAACATTTAATGACAACTTGCAACCATTATTACTCAAACTGTTCAGAAGGATACAAGCAGAGAGAAATCTCGCAAATTCCTTTTATGAAGCCAGCATTATTCTAATACCAAAACCAGTCAAAGATACAACCAAAAAAGAGAACGATAGACCCATCTCATTAATGAACACAGATGCAAAAATTCTCAACCAAATACTTACAAACCGCACACAGACCCACATCAAAAAGATCATCCATCATGACCAAGTTGGATTCATACCAGAGATGCAGGGATGGTTCAACATGTGAAAATCAATAAATATCATCAAACACGTAACTGGACTGAAAGACAAAAACCGCAAGATCATCTCAATTGATGCACAAAAAGCCTTCGACAAAATCCAACATCCTTTCATGCTTAAAGTCCTAGAGGGAATTGGATTGGAGGAATCATTCCTCAATGTAATCAAAGACATATACAAGGAACCCACAGCCAACATCATCCTTAATGGAGATAAGTCAGAAACATTTCCCTTAAAGGTAGGAACTCTGCAAGTCTGCCCCCTGTCACCACTCCTCTTCAATATAGTGGTTGAAACACTTGCTAGGACAATAAGGCCAGAAAAGGAAATTAAAGGAGTACTAATTGGAAAAGAAGAAGTCAAGCTATCTCTTTTTATAGTTTACCTAACGTATGCTAAAAACTCCACCAGAAAACTCCTAGAAATGATTGAGAGTTTCAGAAATGTGGAGGGATACAAAATAAACCTAGAAAAATTAGTAGCCTTTCTTTACACCAACAACAAACAACTGAAAAGGGAACACAAGGAGAACTTCCCACTCACAATAGCATCAAAAACAAGAAAATTCCTAGAAACAACCCTAACCAAAGACACCAACGATCCCTTCAACAAAAATTCTAAATCCCTGAAGAAGGAAATTTAAGAAGACATTAGAAGTTAGAAAGACAACACATGTTCATGGATTGGAAAAATTAATATAGCAAAAATGTCCATTCTAGCTAAATTACAGATTCAATGCAAACCCAATTAAAATCCCTAAGAGTTTCTTCACAGGCTTGGAAAAAAAGTTCTTAATTTCATATGGAAAAAAGTTCCCTGAATAGCCAAAGCAACCCTGAGTGAAAACGGCAATACAGGGGTGATCTCTATACTAGACTTCAAACTATACTTCTCATACAAACAGCTTGGAACTGGCACAGAAACAGACCTGTTGATCAATGGAACAAAACTGAAGATGCAAACTGGAGCACAATTTCAGCCACCTCATATTTGACAAGGGGGCCAAGAAGACAAAGTGGAGGAAAGACAGCATCTTCAGCAAATGGTGTTGGTAAAACTGGATCACCACTTGTAGAAAAATAAAGTTAAACCCCTACCTCTCACCCTATACAAAAATTAACTCCAAATGTATCATAGACCTCAATCTGAAACCCAAAACTCTGAAGGTGATAGAAGAGTTGGCAGGAAACTAAAAGACATAGGTGTAGGAAAAGATATTCTTTCTTTCTTTCTTTCTTTCTTTCTTTCTTTCTTTCTTTCTTTCTTTCTTTCTTTCTTTCTTTCTTTGTGTATGAGTATGCTGTCTGTATGAAGGTTGGTGCACCCCGTGTTGTGCAATGCCGCGGAGGTCAGAAGAGGGCATCGGATTCCCCTGGAACTGGATTTAAAGATGGTTCTTAGCCACCATGTGGGTGCTGGGAATCAAACCCTGGTCCTCTGCAAGAGCAGTTGGTGCTCTTTACCGCTGAGCCATCTCTCCAGACCTAGAAAACATTTTCTAATTCAGACAGCAGCATCACAGGAAATAAGGACAATTGACAAATGGGACCCCATTAAACTCAAAAGCTTCTGTCCAGCAAAAGAAACAATCAAGGAAGTGAAGAGAACACCCACAGAGTGGGAGGAAACCTTCACCCCAGATACATCTGACAAAGCATTGATTTCCAGAGTATATAAACTATTCAAAAAACAAAGAAGAAAGAAAACAAATGACTCACTCAAAAGATGGAGTAAAAAGCTGAACAGAGATACATGAGGAATTAGAGATCGCTGAGAAACATCTTAAAAAATGTTCATCAGTGCTAATAATTAAGGAAATGCAAATTAAAACCACTCTAAGATATCATTATACTCCAATAAGACTGGCTAGGATCAAGAAAACAAATGATACCAAATGCTGGAGAGGTTGTTGGGAAAGAGGAACACTCATTCACTGCTGGTGGGAATGTAAACTCACAACCACTATGGAAAGCAGTGTGGAGAATCCTTAAGGTACTCAAAATTGTTGACCCAGTCATACCACTCCGGGATATATAACCACAAAACACATCCTATCACAGAGATACATGCACTGCCATGTTTATTGCCGCTCTCTTCACAATAGCGAAGAGCTGGAACCAACCCAAATGCCCCTCAACTGACAAGTGGATAGAGAAAATGTTGTACGTCTACACAATGGAGTTCTATGCAGCAGTAAAGAAAGACGACATCATGAGCTTTGCAGGTAAATGGATGGAACTAGAAAATATTATGTTGAATGAAGTATCACAGTCCCAGAAAAACAAATGATGAATGATATCCCTCATCTGTGGATGCTAGCACCATGTATCTAGTAGTAAGTCAAACTAAGCAACGTTAATGTGATCTTCCTCATGATCTGAATACAACTGTCCTCTTTTATTGTGAATCCCTTAACTGGTTCTAGAATTAAGCTACCATTTATTTTCAGACTTAGGCAGTTTTGGTATATTGGTGGAGGGTTTGTATGCAAAACGTCTGAAGAAAGAGGGAAAAATAAATTAGTTTGTCATTACATTGTGTCTAACCACAATATCTATCTTATGGGAGTGCTTCTTAGTATTTCTTATACAAAGCTGCTTGAGCTTTTGTTCAAGCCTTTTCTAAAATATTATACAGTATTTAAAGTATCAGGCTGGTGTAACTTAGCCTTTCTTGATGCTTACCAATCATACTTAAGGCCCATACCAGTTTGGCTCAGGAACTTAAGGGATAACTTTGTTCCTTGCCCTCAGAGATCAACTAAGTCCTAGGGGACTAGGCATGGGGGAATCTCTTGAAATGTACTGTAAATGTGAGTCACCAGTCTTCCTGTGCAGGGAGGTCTTGGAGATCCACTAATGGGACTTCAGCCAGTGTCCTATAAAGAGGAAAGTCTTCTCATGCTTCAAAAAGTGTAGCCTGGTGTAGCAGGACCTGATTTTGTACGTGAATGGATGGAACTCATAAACAAAAGGCCTAAAGGAGCCAGAGGCACCCTCACCCCCCAAAAAAAAAAAA
>VZQC01015217.1:433283-484011 GCA_009823505.1 Rhizomys pruinosus | reverse complement strand
ATATATATATATATATATATATATATATATTATACACATTTGTATAGACACACATATATTTCATGTGAATTTTTAGTTTTGCTCACACAATATGAGACTACATTTAGACATATGGCAATTAATGATATTTGTTGCTAATATGAGTAAGCTATTTTACAAATGTAATCAATATTTCTCTCTTTAGTAACAGTGAAGACAGATGTAGTACATTTTTACATACCCATGTGTTATTAGGTAGATTATACATACGTCATTAAGTTCCTGGCTATGAGTCAATCTGTCTTGGATGGAATTGTATCTGGCTGTTGTTACATAGATACACATGGCCAAATTAGTGAACACAAAATAATTCTCAGTTTAATCACATGTATAATTAAGCTATATACAAATATACAAGTTGCTGCTAATATTTTAATCTTAATCATGATGGGTTCTGGGGGTTTATTACAGACACCAAGTAAATGGAAGTAAGTTCACTTCAGTCTCTAGTTTGCCAGAGTTTTTGTATTTAGTTTTTACATAGAGATTTTGATTGCTAAATATCTGAAAATAGCAATTGTATTACAAAATTAGGGCTAGAAAAATGCTTTCATTTTTAAAAATAAATTAATATTTTCGATTCACTGGAAACAAGTCTATTGGTACAGCAATGATTAATATTAATATTCAGTTTAACCTGATTCAGAGACACCTAGATAATTAGTAAAGGACATTGTGTCATCAGTTGATGGGATGACTGTTATTTGTGTCATCAAATTTTAGGGAAGAAGGTACAGCCTAAATGTGGCAGAGCTTGGAGAAAGCAGGGTTACAGGCTGGACAAGAAGCAGAACAGGGAAGCCCGAGCTCCTGCACATGTGCACACACGCATATATACTCCCATACATGCACACAGGATTGTTTTCGAGCAGGTACATTAATTGTTGTGATTTTTTTAAGTGTCACCCTCCAGCTTCTTCACCCTTTGATTATAATCAGAACAGCAACTCCCCTGAAATTTTCCAAGCCTTTGACTTTGTGCTGATGCTGCAGTTTTCGTACTGATTAGGAAGACATTTCCACTTTCCTCCAGCAAAAAGACAAGCATTGTGGGAATCCTTAGTAGCCGATATGGCATGTCTTCTT
This sequence comes from Rhizomys pruinosus, assembly GCA_009823505.1. Classification (NCBI taxonomy): domain Eukaryota; kingdom Metazoa; phylum Chordata; class Mammalia; order Rodentia; family Spalacidae; genus Rhizomys; species Rhizomys pruinosus. The sequence goes on along the minus strand of VZQC01015217.1, from coordinate 482,886 downwards.
TAAAATTATGTATGCTATTGATTTTTTCACTTTTTTTCATTTTTTATTCCTCTAGAGAATATTGGCTAACACAAGTACATACTTGAAATTACCAGAACTTTATGATGATTAATTTCATTATCTGTGTAACTATTTTCATAATCATTCTGCTTCCTTTCATGAATATAGTTATAATGAAAATATATTTAGATTTTGGTTTCATATCCATGCTCCTATTTATTTTCTTAACATATTTCATTCACATACACAATTCCAACAATTAACACAATATATATTTGTTGCTTTCTTATATTGACCCAAGGACAAGAAAAGTAAAATTCCTTGGAGCCGAAAAGGTGAATTTGCCATAAATAGAATATAAAACTTTTTGTATTCCTGGGAAAGTCCTGATTGCTCCATATTTGCGGTAACATGACTACATATCGGCCATGAATACTGGTCAGTCCATCAAATTTTTGAATAAATGAAAATGGATTTGCAAATAAAGCAATCCTGATAGACATTTGGTTTTGTAACCATGCCAATCTTGGGCAAAGTAAGTTGAAGTAGCCATCTTTAGTCAGCCAAATGACTGACCGAGCTTCCACATATAACTATTCCAGACTTTGAGAGTCTTCTTATCCCTTATTAGTACTCCGTAGTCAACTCTCCAAAGAATGGCTGTGTAAGTCTTTGTAAGTGGTTTCTATTTTGTGATCTCATGCAACTGTAAGAGATCAGCTGTCTATTCTGCATATACTCAACACTCAAGTGGATTTTTCCATTTGAAAAATCCAGGAAATAGTAAGCACAATAGGGGTTACTGGTCCACACCGCTCATCAAATCTCGTTGACATGTTTTTTCAGTGACCTAAGATGGGCGCAGTGTAACTGTCTAGCAATGAATCGCTTTTGCTTTTGGTTCTCTGTATTGCCATTGGCATATCATTTTGGGTATATTTCTTTTAGAAAAATAATTGCCATTAATTTTTGGAAATCTCCTTTGTCAATGAATTTTTTTAATGGGCATAACCCTGACTAATGACTGCTAATTTACCCCAGCAAAGCCATGTGCTATAGCATCTGGTCACCTTGACACATGACCACGTTTCCCAGAAACCACAAGTTGTTATTCTACCAAAAAGAAATGAACAGAAGAATGTGGATATTCGTGTGAATTAACACATCAAAGCACTGCAAATTGCACTCCAAACCCATGTCCATTAGACACATTAGAGATTGGGAAAGGGCATGTGACCTTTGATGGATGGGAAATAGGGATGCAAAGAGGTTATGGTGTGTTGAGACAAAGGGTAGAACTAAACTTGTAGGTCCCCAAGTACGCTGGAGAAACATGTTAGAAAAAATGTGAGTGTAACCTGGCCTATCCACATAGTTCTTGAAGACAGGATATCCATCAGAAACAGGACTTGGAGCAATGGAGCTGGAGTTGACCTGGGATTCTCCTCCCTGAAGACCAGCTCTTATAATTCTAGCAGATACTATGCAAGCTGCTGAAGAAGAAAATCAATCAGTAGCCCAACCCCAGGTTTAATGCCTTATAACCACAATAATGACTAGCTCCACACACTATAGTGTTGCAGTAGTGTAAGTTTTATCTTGGACTTAATCAATAGTTACTGAATTGGACTTATAGCCCTTTCAATGGGAGGGAACTCATGTGTATTGCTATACACATAGACAATACAAATGACTAGATAGTCATACAGCCTAGAGAAAACCCTCTCTCTGTCACATGCCTAGAAAAATGTAATTTCTTACTGTTTGCTAAGTATAGATCCTTAGATTTATAGACCAGCATAGAGTTCACTACTCATCAATGAAGATTCTTTTTGGAACAGATGGAGGCTAAAAGAGTTTCTCAACTACTGACACTCAGAGAATAAGTGTCAGTGAGTTGCCCAACCCTAAATGACACATCTGCAATAGAATCTTTCACTTACCTCACATATAACATAGTGGAACAGAGAGAGTTAGAAGGAATATTAATGCATCTCTCACAGCTTAGGAGCAAAGCTTCTCATGCAGCAGAGGGTGATTAACACAGAAGACTACAAATGGTCAAGGTGTGGAGAATAAGATACTGTAGAGTGCATATCCCTGGACAGGACTCCTATATTGAGCCTCACCCTCCCATGGCTCAGGGACCATTGTGTAAGAGGGAGGAAGAAAGATTGTCAAGATCCAGAATTGATGAATAATCATAAGGAAACTGTCCTTCAGGCCTGTTCACGTGACATTACCGCAATGATGACAGAATGCACAAGACTCTTCCAGACTCATTCAGAAAAACACCAAGCAAAGAACTGGGAAAATGTGCATGAGGCTTCAGCCTTAGCCAAAAAGCTATTGGCAGCTGATTAGTGCTCTGTGAGGAAGAATTGATCATCGTTAAGGGACTAACTCTAAATAGACTGACTAAATTTCAGTGAATGAACTCACACTGAGAGACATCTGGTTGCACAAACAGCTTGAGAGGTCTTAATGTATTTGACAGAATGCATTAATTCCAGTGAACAGGCTATGTGGGTGTGAGGATTAAGGAAGGTATTTAAATATGATTAAGGGGGCTGGAGAGATAGCCTAGTGGTTAAGAGCACTGACTGCTCTTGCAGAGGACCTGGGTTTGATCCCCAGCACCCACATGGAGGCTGAAAACTGTCTGTAATTCCAATTCCAGGAGAACTCCAGCTCCAGGGGAATCCGACATCCTCTTCTGACCTCCGCAGCATTGCACGACATGGGTGCACAAACCTACATGCAGACAGTACATTCATACACATAAAATAAATGAATAAAATTTTAAAAAATATATAAAAAATAAATATGATTACGATGCATTAAATGAAAGTAACTTCAATAAAATATGCATTAATAAAATAAACTAGTCCATCCCCCCACCCTGAAAAAAAAGATTCTGTAGAAAAGAAAACAAGAGAAATGACTAGAAATTTTTTTAGCTAGAATGGTTATATTAAGGCATAAGAGTACCAGGAAGTGGCCTGATTCCTAATCTTAGGACGCTTAAATTGGTGATAATAAATCATATGGCACCAAAGCATAGCTAAAATTGCAAAATTGCTATTGGAAACAAAGTGTACAAAGATGTCATTTAAAAATGGCATACAACATGTCATTTGGTAAACTGTTATGAATTATCAAACATACACTTATACAGTCATCCAGATGTGTATAACTATATTTCAGTTATTTTGTGGGGAAGATATCATTTGCAATTTGCTTTGACAAATTAATTTTGAGTGATGGTCCATATAACTGAAGCACAAATTTTAAGAGTTGTTTTGGTGTCAAATAATATGTACAGTTTAAACTTCAATTAATGGTTTTAATGTGTTTTCTAACGAGGTTGCATAGATTTACATTTTGAACAGTGTTACTACCTAACCAATTCATTAAAGTAGATGCATTTAAGATATCCAGCTGATAAAATTACCATTCCCTTGTGAAAATAATTCACCTGGTGCCAGATAATAAGTCCTTCCACCTGGTTCTAGAGATGAATCAGTACTCTCAACCTAACTTCAATGGAAATGTACCATAAGATAATAACTGTTGTTGAATTATTGAAATTGATTATTCCATTACAGCACAACTTAAGATGGTCTATTTCTCTGGTTGAATGATAAGTCCTATGTAAATAAAACTTCCCTTTGTATTGCTTATCTTAGTAATTAAATCTACATCTCAGTTTCCCTAGGAGTGGGACAAAAGTAGATTTTCTTCAGGATCTCTTCAGCTATGCCTATTTAGCTGTGTTTATATTGCCATACATGAGTTTCTTTCTACTGAGTAGGCCTAAAATCCAGTTAGCTGTTTGATTACCCCAGAGATAAAAGTGCCACTGATTCAACAGTTGGCTATATTTGCTGTGCCAGTTACTATTGTGATCCAGGGAATTTACAGCTGGATGGGAACACTGATTGGTTTTCTCCCTTGGTCGCTTGCATAGTATTGTCTGACAATATGGGAGCTCATCTTCAGGAAGAAGGCTTCCAGATCATTTCCTGCTTAATTGCTCTAAGTCCTATGTCCAAAGTGTGGCCTGTCTTCAGCTATAAGGTATTACCTTGAAGTTCTAGAAGGCAATCAAGGGACATGGCAATTGTCTGTATTATTTTGGGAGTCTCTTGGTCTACCCTGATCAGCAACATGAAAGGTTTCCTCTCCCTGTTACTGCATTTTTGTTGTTGTTGTATAGCCTTCAGCTAGTCACATGAACCTATGTGTATATTTTGTGAGCATTTTTTCAGTATGCTTTTGATCTAATACATAAGAAAATATTTAATCTAATAAAAATCTTTACCAGTATAACTGGTATAGCTATCTGAATTCTAAAGTTACTTCTGAATCTGCTTAATTTTTAATAAAATTACAGCTAAAACTTTTAAGTATTTGCTCTACATTACATAGTGAATTATAGGGGCTGGAGAGATGGCTCAGCAGTTAAGAGCACCGACTGCTCTTGCAGTGGACCCAGGTTTGATTCCCAGCACCCACATGGCAGCTAAGAACCATCTTTAACTCCAGTTCCAGGGGAATCTGATGCCCTCTTCTGACCTCCATGGCATTGCACGACATGGGTGCACCAACCCGCATGCAGACAGTATACTCATATACATAAAAATAAATAAATAAATAAATAATTTTAAAAATACTTAGTGAATTATAACTATATATAAACATTCTCATTATTTCTTATAAATTTTACTTCAAATAAAGTTTCCTTCTGCCTTTTTTGATTAATAAGAATGTCCACAGGAAAAGTTAGCCCCAGAACAACACTGCATCATTGCTGATGACCAGAAAGCTAAACAATTCATGAATATTTAAAGTTTAATTACAATTTACAAAATTACAAATTATAATAACAAGAAAGGATTATGGTAGTTGAGTGAAGTCTCTTGTGACTAATCATGTAGCACAAATAACTGAATTAGAAAATAGGTTTAAAAAAGAATTTCCTGCTCACTTTATTTTAATAAGGTTTTTTTTTCTGTAAACTTAACATGCATCCAAACTGCTGTCTTCGTAGGTCATAAATCAATTGCTAGATTCTTTAATTCTTGGAATTAGAAATGAAGGCCAATATTAACATTGGTCTTAGATCACCTAGCTGCTAATACAAATGCAAGAGGCTAATAAGGTTCATTTCATTAAGCATGAAATGAAGTTGAAATTCTCCTCTCAGAACGAAAACTGTCACTATTTCCCAATGCTTATCATATATTGTAGAGTTACCTTGTGACTAAAATGCAATTATTGAGTTAAAATTAATTTTAACTAGCATATTTTTAAAGACTTTTTTAGTTCATGCATTATTTTAGGGGGGTAGCTTGGATGTTATTTTTATTTTTTATTGTTATTAAGCTTTTTGCATAAGTCATACATCATTTCTCACTCACATCTAGAGTCGCTTCCCTGTCTGTGTCTCCCACCTCACCCGAGTCCCTGCACTCTGCCCTACATGTCCTGCATCTTTTTCTGTCTTTCCAGAGTTTTTTTCTTTCATTTCTTTTGTTGTTCTCTCAAACTTGTATTGCTACAGTATATATACATGTTATACATATATGTATATATACATGCACCTATCACTTGAATTGTAGGACTATTTTTCCCTTCATGCATTTTTAATGACTTTTTAATTTTTATTTATTTTTTTGTGTATGAATATAGTGTCTGCATGTAGGTTTGTGCACCCATGTCGTGCAATGCCTCGGAGGTCAGAAGAGGGTGTCGGATTGCCCTGGAACTGGAGTTCTCCTGGAATTGGAGTTACAGACGGTTGTCAGCCGCCATGTGGGTGCTGGGGATCGAACCCGGGTTCTCTGAAAGAGCAGTCGGTGCTCTTAACCGCTAGGCCATCTCTCCAGCCCCCTCCATGCATTATTTTTATGTGTGTGAATGTAACGCTTGCAGGTTGGTTGGTGCACCCATGTCAAGCGATTCCAGCAGAGGTCAGAAAAGGGCTTCAGATACTTTGGAACTGAAATTACAGATGATTATTAGCCACCATGTAGGTGCCTGGTCCTCTGAAAGTGCGTCAGGGCCTCTTAAACCCTGAGCTGTGTCTGCAGTCCCTTGAAATTTATTTTTACTTATATTTATGTATGTGTCTGCCGATGTCTGTGTGATTATGTTTGTGTGTGCGGATGACTATGCAAGCCATAATTGGACATCCAACCTCCTGAGAGCTGGAATTTCAGGTAGTTTTGAACTGACATATGTGGGTGCTGGGAACTGAAATTGGTTCCTCTGGGAAAGCTGCAAGCTCACTTAACCATCTCTCTATCCCCTCCTCCCTAGGTTTTTATTCGGGAACTTTTAACATATATTCACGTATATGTTAAAATATGTTGTTCCATGGCGGGTGTGTGTGTGTGTGTGTGGGGGGGGATCTGTTCCTCACTGAACCATGAGAGTAAGTTTTAAAAATAGTGGAGTTTTGTTGCTGTTGTTGTTCCTGTTTCAAGACAAGTTCTCACCCTTGCTCACACAGAACTGGCCATGTATGGCATGCATGCCTTGCATTTAGTGAATTCTGTTTGACTCTAGAGTGCTTGGTAAAAATTTCTGGGTTTCTTGTTGTTATTAAGACAAGATCTCACTGTGGGACCCAGTCTTGATTCAAACTCCCTAAATCCTCCAGCCTTTGCATCAGGTATGGCCATTGCCAAGTGGCAATAATGCCGTTGGAGTCTTAGGATTTTGAATTACTGAAGCAGGCTGGGAAATTATATAAAGCTGGCACTGTCTGAACGTCCTGGCCTCCCTTAAGCCTTTCGCTTCTCTCCTACAGGATGTTCAAATCCATGGTGTTCACTGGCTGATAGAACACACCCAAGTATCTTACCCCCAGGTGCCAACAAAGAGATTAGCTGCCATGGGCAGGGGCAGCTCATCTGATTGGCAAATGAAAGTTTCTTTCTCTCCAGCTGCTTGCTGGATACAGCCTCCTGTGCTCTAGCACCAGACCTTGCTAGGTCTTGTTCCTCTTCCTGGCCAGCCCTCTCTGCCCTCCTACAATAAAGGATGCTTCGTGGATTTTTGTATTATCCTTAGGCAGGAGGCATGCTATCTTGTTATTTATCATTAAAATGTTATTAGATGTGCTGTGGAAGTGAGTTCTAAAAGTTATATTTTTGTAAATAAAGGAAATCTTTCCTACTAAATACAAATATTAGGTAGGATTTAATTCCCATATTAGCCTTTCAAATATCCTAAATATTTTCTGCCTCTTTATACAATGTTCTCAATTTCTTGCTAGCTTAGTACAAAACTCTTAAATCCAGGGTTTTTTTGTTTTGTTTTGTTTTGTTTTGTTTTTTTATCTTATTCCTTACTGTGTTGCAACTCAATCATTCATATTAAAATCAGAATGTTAGAACAAGTTTAACTTATTAGGGTAAAGAAATACAGAAAAAAATTTTGTTTCATGAATTTTAAGAAAGATAATAAAGCCCACAAAGTTGTCAGCAAAGCACTGAATATCAAAATGCATTAAAAAGGTGAGTTATACAGAAAGTATGCATATCACAGAGAAATAAGAAGCTGTTATTCAAAAATGAATACAAGTATAAAATACGTCCATTAAAGTATGCATAATTTTGTAGTTCTCAAGAACATAAATATTCCTTTGAATATAACTAAGCAACATAAACAAAAGTAAATAATAAAAATTTTATCAAAATAATATATCTAGTCATAAAAATTCAATTAAGGAAGAAATGACATTTATACTGAAATAATGTTTAGAATATTTCTGAAACATTTATCCAGTGAAGCTTTAGAGTAGCAGATGAACTTACTCTTCAAAATTAAACAATTTAATTAAAATTTTGTTAGGTTACAAAAAGATATTATCACATATTACAACATAAAACTGACAAATAAATACAAAGGAAAACATTTTTTCAGAAATATGTGTGGTGAGAATATTTTACTATGAAATAGCAATGTAAAAATGTGCTAATAGAACATGTTAGCAAGAAATTAGAACTAATGGAATGCTATCATATTTCTGGTACTAATATAAAAGAATAACATTTTTCCTGAGAACTACTTTTACAGAAATATGGTTTGTGCTATTTAAAGGTTAAAAATATACCTACTAGATGATGCAACAATTCCAACTCATGCATATTTAGGGAAAAACAAATTCTCAGGCAATTACACATAAATGTTTAAAACAGACATCCATAAAAAACAGAATTTAGAGAGCATATACATGTTAAACATCAAGGAACTGACTGTGGTATAGTATAATCACTCCATGATATATTTCCCAACAATTAAAGTGCAGAAGTGATGCATGGAGTTTGTTTGCATGCCAAAGCCACTGTTACAGGAGACAAACAGCAGAGGACATGCTATGCTTTCATACATGTGGTTTTTAAAGTGGATTAAACTAATCTTTAGGAAGAGCATTCAAACAGCATTCAACAACATCTTGGTAAGTTTCTATAAGGCATAAAGTCCAGAAAAAGATTAATTAAAATAATTCATTAAGGAATTCATTAAGTTCAGAAAAATGTAATTTTTAGTTGATGTTATGGTAATCTGGGAAAATTCAACAGAAAAAAATTAAATATGTATTATTTTTTGGAATATTAAACTTCCATAGAACTATATAAGTTTTAACACTGAATATTAGAACCAGAAAGTATATTATTCACAGTACATAGTTATTTAAAATCTACCTATGGGATAAACAAATTAATTTGACTAAATATGTCAGTCATGTCCTCAAAAAAGAGTGAATCTTACTCATATACATCCATCAATGGCTCCTCTATCAGGGGTGGGCAAGGAGGGCCACCTCATCCATTCTAGAATTTTTTTTTACATTATTAAATTATTTAATTTAAGATATCTTATTTTTAACATTTTTTTATTGATGCTTTGTGCATTTCATACATCATTTTCCAATTCAGTTCAGGCATATTTCCCTTTCCCCCCACCCTCACCCCCACCCCAACCGAGATCATGCATTCTGCCATGACTGTCCTGCATATTTCTCTCAGTTTTTTTTTCCATTTTTTAGCTATAAGTGATAATCCATGAGTACAAGCATCCTTCACGTAAAACCAATTTGCAGGCTGTTGTGCCTAAACCCCCACAGCCCCACCTTCCAGCGGGGAGTGAGGGGTTGTATGTTCAATCAGGTTAATCAAATGAGGGTCCAGACTACATTGCTGTAGTTTCACCCTTCACCCCAATCGCAGCCCTTACATTCTACCACGCCCCCTCTTCCGCAGATTGTTCCCTGGGCTTAGAAAAGGGGCACAAGTGGATGAGAAGCAGAACAGTCCACTCTCTCTGGAGCTGTTGTCTTGGATTCTGGTCAATTCTGGCTGTTTCCTTTCATGGGCTGACAGTCTGTCCAGGAATAACCTTTCGATCCTACTAATGAAGCACAAGCAATTAGATATATAGGTATTTAAGCAGCATTAATAGTTATGGTAGGTTACTTTGTTATAGACATATATGTTTAGATGAGATGTTGATCCACGAACTACATTTTTTCCTGTTAAATATGACGGGGTCTTACTGTGGCTTATGATATCTCCTAACCTGTAGAGAATGTAAGCTTGTGGCATCAGCCATGGGTCATTCCTCCAAGGAGAGAGCCAATAGCCAATTAGATTTGGGATATACAGGCATATGGCTGCCTCTGCTGCACATTATTTCCAGGCAGGTGAGGTGTAGCTGGTGTTGACGTGGAGTCTTGTTTGACTCAAGGAGACCCGTATTTGCTTTATTGGTTTAGTGGCCTTTGGTAACACTCTCTGGTGTTCCAGAGGCCATCTGTACACTTGCATGTGTGGTCTAAATGCATCTTTCCCATGTTAACATCAGGTCTTCAGCAGTAGGGCCTTATCGCCTCTGTTCTTGCAGGTATCCCAGTTTAGAGGTAAGGAGCCTTTTCCTTTTGTGGGGCCTTAGATCCAATTTTGACTGGCTTGAGCTTGTCCATGGTTGTGCAGGTAATCACAACCATGTCCAGAAGTCACACTTCACAGCTCCCACTCACCTCCCTAGCCAACACCTCTTATATTCTTTCACCTCCCTCATCTGCTGTGTTCCTTAACTCTTGAGTGGTGGAAGCTTGATCTAATGACCTACACTTGGGCTCCAAGGGTTATTTATGCTCAGTAATTTGTCCAGTACTAGTTTCTGTGTTAAACACCACTTGATGCAAGAAGCTTCTCTGACCAAAGTAGACAGCAGCAAAATCAATGGGTACGAACACAAATATTTAGAATGCAGCTTGACAGCATGATCATATATCCAAACAACATTAGTGAGTCGCACTCTACGAGGTGATCTCCACAGTTTTGGGCTTTTTACCAGGTTTATAGGAACAGCTTTGAAATCAATCTCTGCTGTGACTCTGGTCTCATATGCAAGAAAATGTGGTTGGTTAACAAGATAAACTTCAAGTTCATTGCATCAGTGGGTACAACTAGTCAACAGATCATTGTAGCTTCACTGTCCAGTGATATGTAAGCACTATAATGTCTTTTCTCTCCAGCAATATGTATTATATCTTGTAAACACTATGTAAATGAGCCAGCAGGCAGTTTTCTGACCAGTTCAAGGTTGATTTCTCTACTTCCTGCCTCCACGTTAAGTAGGTTGTTAGTCCTGAGATCTCATCCTCTCAGTAGGATGAACAACCAAGAGCAATGGCAGCAGCAATAATTTTAAGTGCTTTTATGATGTTGATATTTTCATTTTATACTAATATCTCTAAAGTGAATTAACAAATATTTTATGGATTTCATGTCTGTTACTCATGTATATTTTTAATTAAATATAATTAATATTCTGTCCCTATAGATACAAGTTATCACTATATTCACTTTTAAACGTTTAAATATATGTAACAATGTTGTTGAATATAATTGGCTAGTATTTCCGGGGCTGGAGAGATGGCCTAGCGCTTAAGAGCACCGACCACTCTTACAAATGACCCGGGTTCGATCCCCAGCAACCACATGGCGGCCCGAGAACCGTCTGAGACTCCAATTCCAGGAGAACTCCAGTTCCAGGGGAATCCGACACCCTCTTCTGACCTCCGCGGCATTGCACGACATGGGTGCACAAACTTGCATGCAGACAGTACATTGATACACATACAGAAATAAATAAATGCCGGGCGTGGTGGCGCACGCCTTTAATCCTAGCACTTGGGAGGCAGAGGCATGCAGATCTCTGTGAGTCCGAGGCCAGCCTGGTCTACAGAGTGAGTTCCAGGACAGCCAGAACTACAGAGAGACCCTGTCTCAAAATAAATAAATAAATAAATAAATAAATAAATAAATAAATAAATAAATAATTGGCTAGTATTTCCTTTTTAAATTATTACTAAATTTCTTTATATATTATGAAATTGAATATTGCATAACAGATTTTATGTTTCAAAGAATATAAACCAAAACAAGAGCATTACTAAATGCTCTTCATGAATTAATTTTCAATATATTAGTAATGGAAATTTATACTTGGGGTAATGTAAAGTGATTTTGGGTGCACAATCTTCACAAAAGTCTTAATGTAGCCAGACCAAAATAACTAATTTGATAATGCATAGACTATAAATTTATCAAAACATATTATATAAATATAATTTGTTTTGTAAAACCAGCTTTAATATGTAGAAAATGTTTTATATCTACAATAATATGAGGTTTTAGAATTTTCTTTGTCTTAAAATTTTTTATCCTCCAGTTATAATTATTCATGTATTTTATTGCTATTAACCTTATGTTAATTTCAATTTCCTAAAAAGTTTTGTGTACTGCTAAATATAGCATAAGTGTATGTCATTGTGTGTATGCACATGTGTACAAAGGAGTGTGTTTGCTTCTGTGTGTGTGTGTGTGTGTCTGTGTTTGCACTCACATGAGCATTTTTGAACTTTGTCCTAGAATGAAGTTAAAGTATCTAAATATTTACAATAATTTCATACCTTTGCATCCTCCCATGTAAGGTATGTTAGGTGGTTTTGTTTCTTCTTTTATTCTGAACGTATTTGTCCACAGTATTGAGACCAGAATATTACCATTGCTAAGCTAACTGCTTAATAATGTGTGAGGTTTTGTATCTTGGTCGTTTCACTAGGTATGGTTTCCTAACTACTGTCATCCCCGAACCTTCCCTTATTCTCCTGGGTGAGTTTTCCCTTAGCTCACTTTATTTTTTCTTTTGGTTCTCAGGGACTGAGCATTGTTCTGGTCAACACTTGTCGAGAACATGGGTACATCTCCATGATTTCCTTTGTGCTTCTCTCTGCCCATTATATTTTTTTATTTTTCATCATTTCACATGTAAGTATGGTCTTTGTATTACTTCTACCTGTCTCAGTCAGTATGCCATGAACAAATCCCATGTCCCCCTGACTCACTCCAATTTCTTGTCCTCTTCTTTAATTATTACTGTTAGACACTACACATACACATATGTGCATATACATGTATATGCATATATGCTATGAACTGAATACATTTGGTGGTTTTCATGAGTACACATGTTTAGTGCTACCCATTTGGGATTAGGTAACCTATCAGGGAAGCAGTTCCAGGAGTAAAATATTGCTCTGTCCCTCTGCATCCATTGAGTGTTTTTGGCTATTCATCTTGAGGCAGAACCTTTACAATTGTCTTTACCACATTGGTATGTAAATTGGTATCGTCACTATGTTGGTGTTTAGGGCACCATATTATCGAGATTTCATGTGTAGAGCTTTCCTTGTCTAGAATGCATTATGTTGCAGCAGGTATCTTGTCCTTCTGGATATTACAATTGCTCCACCCCCTCTTTTGTGAATGGAATGAGGGTGTAGGTATTGCATTGTAGATATATCCCTTAGGTCTTGACACCTCATGGACATTTAGTCTCTGGATTTTTGACCAGATGAAGAACTTTGCATAAGTCTCCATCTATTGCAAATACAACATACTTTTATAATTGATGAGAGCTACACTTATCAATGGATATTGAAAATATTTAGAATATTTAGTAAGAAATTATATTGATATAGGGCTGTGACAGTTTAGATTATTCTCTGGGGTCTCTGATTTCTCCAACCACATATATTTAGCTATGCTCACAGCACTATGCATGGATTCACTCCCATTGAGTAACTTAAGTCCTAACAATTAGAAAATGTTGCTTACTCACAAGATAATAGTGCCACTGTTACACCATTAGGGATTTCATCCTGCCTCGGTCATTGTTATGCTTCCTAATATTTACCACTAGGAATACTATTGATTGGATTTCTCCCTTGGAATCTTGCATAGTATCTTCTGATAAGATTTAGTTTTCAGCTAGGAGGCCTCCATAACAGTTCCAGTTCATTTACTCCAAATTCTGTCTGATGTATGTCATGTTTTCAATAAAAGGGTCTTAGCTATATCTTCTGGGAAGCAACCAAGGGCTATTGTAATAGCCTGTATTATTTGAGAAGTCCTTTGGACTACCTTGCCCAATAACCCAAAGGGAGGTTTCTCTGCTTGGCATGGGAATTCTGCTAGTCTTCCACTGTAGACAAGCAGACACATATATATTTCATGTGTATTTTAAAGTAAGCTGGAGTTTTCCAGTCAATATTAGTTTGACTTACCTCTCTTTTCATGTGCTTCCCTTGCACAACCCACTAACACTCCTCCCCAGATAAAAGAGTCCCACACTTTCCCATCTTCCCCTGAATAGCATCTATGTCCTAATATCTTTCTTTGTCAAACTCAAGAAAAAATGTTATTTTGTTATTTCTTGAAATAATATAATATTTAATGTAATATTATTCCCATTTAAATATTCAAGTTAAAAGTGATGCAAATAAAATGAATTTTTGTTGATTTGTATTAAACATAGAGAAAATTGTCAAGATCCAAAGTTCTCTGTCTCTGCCATTCATACATACCACACACAGCTTGTCTTGTAGGTTAAGGATGGGTGCACACAATACCTGTTGTGCCCTTGGTGGTCAGCCCATGATCCTGGAATCTCCAACATGTTGGGGTCTCCATGAAATTGTGGTTGTATTTTCACCAAGGGCCTCATCTGGCCTCACACAATGCCAAGCCTCAGATCCTCTCCATGACACCTTCATGTTTTCAAAACCAGTAACACATGGGAGACTTTTATATATAACCTACTTCCAACTTGAGATAGATCCTTGGGCACAGTCTGGACCACAGTTTCTGTAAGCTGACCCTCAGGAAATACTTCCCAGATTAGTTCACCTCCACAATGCTGGTCTAGTTTATATGCACAGCTGATTTTCAGTCCTAGCTAGCTAGCATCAATTGCCCCACTAAAGCAAAGCTTTTACTTCAGTGGTGCTGGTCTCCTTAATCACAGCTGACCCTTCAGCCCCAGCCAGCCAGAAACCACAGATTCTCAATTCAAAGTATACAAACAGCCCCGATCAGCTTTGCTTCCCTTTGAAGCTTCACAAACCAGGCATCTATCATATGTATCTCTAGATCATCATCTTCCTAGTTCTTACAGGATAGCTCAGTAAACTATAAAAATCAATGGTTTTACTAGTTCAAAGCTCCAAAAACTTTCACAATCCAGACCAAAATACAGGGTCATATCTTCACAGAAATAGTCCACTCTCTGGTGCCAATTTATAGTCTAGGTTGCTTTCATATTGGTGTGAAAGACTGGCAAGCCCCACTTGGGGAAGGAAAGGGTTTTTTGGCTTACAAGCACAGTCCATCATCAAAGGAAACCAAGACAGGAACCCAAGACAGGAGCCTGCAGAACAGACCATAGAGATATGCTCCTTACTTGCTTATTCTTCTGGCCTGTGCTCAGCCTGCTTTCATATACAATACAGGAACACCTGCCCAAGGATGCCAATGCACAAAGGGGCTGAGCCCTCCATTATCACTCAACAAGGAAAATAATGTCCCACAGACATGGTCACAGACCAATCCAATGGAAACAAATTCCTCAATTGAGGTTCCCTCTAACTAGTGTCAATTGACAAAGCTATCTATCAAAACCACCATCCCTAACTCCAGTTCTAGGGTATCCGATGCCCTCTTCAGGCCTTGACTGGAATTTAATAATATGGGTGAATTACATACAGGCACACAAAACACTCAGATCCATAAAATAATAATGAATTTAAAATACTATATTAATTTTATGAAGAATAAAAATTTAAATAAATAAAAATGAAGTAAACTTAAAATACTATATTAATTTTATGAAGAATAAAAATTTAAATAAATAAAAATGAAGTAAACTTAAAATACTATATTAATTTTATGAAGAATAAGTATTTAGAATCTATTTTGATTTAGAAAGTTTTATGTATCAATTATGCAAATATTTTTAAAACATGATACAATAAAGTTATTATAGTGAAATTAAAAAAAAAACAAGCTTATATATAAATATGTATTATATAATTCCTCCGCAAGAGATTCTTGGCAGAAATGTATAGTCACCAAACCCTTCCTTTGCAAACACCTGCCTTCTATTAATTGTCATCTTACCACACTGCCTCTGTTGTACACCTCAGCCTTATAATATGTCTTTGGTCACGGCAGCATTTTTTCCTTGAGATTCTAAGAATTCATTTTCTGTACATGTGTATGACTTTTGCCAAATTTAGGAAAAAACTAAAGCACCATTTTATTAATGTATTCATTATTTTCTCTATTATTATTCTTGGGAGTTTTATTGATTAAAAGTTAGCCTTTTAGAATTGATAATAGTTCCCTGTTAGATTTTTTTTTACTTTTTCTTCTCTTTGTATTCAAATTGAGGAATAAGTCTTGTGTAGCACCAAAGTTACTGCGTAGCTCTTATAATTTCAGTTGCTATAAATAGAGATAGCTGAATGCACATTTTTCTACATCTACTGTGATTTTAAATGTGCCTTTTCTGCATGATTTCATATTAAAAATTCAATTGATTGATCTTGATTTTCTATGTTTTATTCAATTAAACGATGGTCCCAGGAGTTCATAAATCCATTTTTATTAAAATGTTTTAGTGTTATAGGAATTTTTACACAAGTATTGTATTTAAATCATTTTCTCTCCCTTCTCTGTCCCATTCAGCTCCTCCCTTATCCTCCAACTCACTATGAAGCTCATGACCTCTTCTTTTTAATTATTATTGTTGCATAAACATAACCTACTGAGTCCGTTGAGCGTTGTTCATTTGTACATGTGTTTTGGTATGACCACTTGAGTTTGATGATATATTGGGTACTCTTCCCTGAAGAAAAACAGATTTTCCTCTATCAGGAGTATTCATTTATGGCCTATAGCTCTTAATCTCTGGGTTGTGCCCTGTGAAATTTTTACCATCCACATTGGCACGTCCACTGGAGTGGACATTATATAGCTCTTATTTATGCAATCATATTTTTGAGATGTAATGGGTATAGATTCCCTGTCACATCTAGAAGGCATTATATTGTAGCTAGTATGCAAGTCTTCCAGCTCTTAGTATTTTTCCACCCCTCCCATGCTTGACATTCCCTGAGTCTTAGATGTAGGGCCTGCATTGTAGAATTTCCAAGTGAGCCTGGGCTTCCCTTGGTCATTTATTCTATGCATTTTGACTAGTTGTGGACCTCTGTAGCTGTCTCTGCTGAATAAATACAAATATCTTTGATAATGGATGAGAGCTACACTTTATCTGTGTGTACAAGAATCTTATAATGTAAGGCATGAATTCCCACCTACTGAGTTGTCATTATATCTAGTTAGACAGATATTTGTTAGCTCAACATATCAGTCTATTTTGGAATTCTGAGGCTGGTGATCTTCATGATTCATACACTCATTATATATGCTTTTCTGGCAAGCTTTTATGAGTCCTTTTATGTCAGAGTTTACTAATTGTCTGATATTCCTTTAGTCACATGTGGCCACAATCCACATGATCTTCCCTTCTTGAACCAGATTTGGCAGTTCCATAGGACTGTGAGCTTCAAGGCTGTCTCCTGCCTGCAGGCCAACAGTCTCTAGGCTTAAATCTGGAAAGCAGTGGGGAGGGGACATCAGGGAAGTTACCCAACAGAAAAGAAAGACAAAAAAAAAAAATACAGAGACGACTAAGAGAAAGCCCAGGAGATAAAATTCTCTCTCTTTTATTCATGTCAGCAGTGTCCTTATATACCAAAAGTTACTGTGCTCTGGGCAAGGAAGTGGGGGTCAGGCAGAATGGAAGCGCAAGCCACTTTGACTCCTACGGGGGTGGGAAGGGCTGCAGAGCTCTTGTTTGTGCAACCAGTAAACTAGAGGTGCAACATTTTGCTCAGTACCTCAAGGGAAGAGGCCATCTGGTTCTGGAGCTTTGCAGAGATAGGTGAGGCAGGAAAACACAGTAATATTCCGGACCTTCCAGAGCTACAGATGATTCACAGACGTATCAGGCATCTCTCAGAGGTTTTATAGGACACGTCTTACAGGTCCTGTCTGGAGCCAGGCAGAGTTTCAATCTTACACTTTTACATCTATAAATAGATGTTGAAAAGCAGAAAGAAATAAAAGAATTTAAGTTCATGTCCAATGTCCCATGACATGCAGCTTTGTTAAACATGGAAGACTTTTTCTTTCTCAGTTATTGTTCTGATGTTGCTTTGAGGATTGTTGTGAATCTTTCACTCTTTGGATCTCAGGAATCAGCTTTATGACTTCATTAGGACAGAAAGCTTTCCCTGGTGTTCTCCCAGGTAGGTACACAAAATCCACTTCTATGGTTCCCACTTACATGATAAGGCTCTGAAGACATTGGAAAACCACTTCTATCTCACTATTATTTTCATGTTGTCTAGAATTACTCTCCAATCAGCTTTTACTTTTCAGTTCTTTCATATAGGCATCACAAATTTTTGGCAGGTTTTTGTTCAGTGGGTAAAACAAAGTAAAGTGTGGTGATTCCATAATCATGGAATCACACAAAAGTTACTTAAAGTACATAGAATTTATATGTCCTTTAAGGGAAATATGAATCTTAAAACATTTTTAATTTTTAATTTATTATTATTGTCATTATTATTATTTGGTATTTTTGAGATAGGGTCTCCCTGTAGCTCCAGCTGTCCTGAAACTCACTCTGTAGACCAGGCTGGCCTTGAACTCACAAATATTCACCTGCCTCTGCCTCCAGAGTGCTAGGATTAAAGGCGTGCTCCACCATGCCAGGCTTGACCTATTATTTTTATTTTATGTGTGTGAGTCTATTGCCTGAATGTATGTAAGTGCAACTGTGTTGTGAAATGCCTATGGAGGTCATAAGTTGGTGATAAAATTCCCTGGAAATGGAGTTGTTAGTCACCATGCTGGGAACCAAACACTGAAAGAGCACCCAGTGCTTTGAAACTTGAGGTTATCTCTATAGCTCCATACATAATTTTTTTGATGGTGTTGATAAATACTATTTCTTCAGACATTTTTAGTAATGCAGGCAATTTGGCTTGAAAAATGGTACTTTTACTGTGTGGATTTTGTAAGTTCATAGTTATTAAATGATTATATCAGTAAGCTATAAGATATGTCATTAAACAGCTATGTTATTATTCCAGAGGAATATTCATAGCATAATGAATAAACTTCTAAGTTTACCCATTCAATCTATCTTACCTCTAGTTTTTTATTAAAAATCTATAGAGCTGGGCGTGGTGGCACACACATTTAATCCTTGCACTTGGAAGGCAGAGGCAGGCGGATCTTTGTGAGTTTAAGGCCAGCTTGGTCTACAGAGTGAATTCCAGGACACCTGGGGCTACAGGGAAACCGTGAAGAAAAAAAAAAAAAAAAACCTATAGATCATTAATATTGTACAGAACTTAGAACTTTTCTATTCATCTTCTCCTTTATAAAAGCATATTTAAGTCTTTGAATACATCCATTTTTAATTTAATGTATTACTTCTTTTTAAGGACAATATATACAGGATTTAATTTGATAATTTTATGGATTTAAACAAGTTTTTACTATCAAAGAAAAAATGTTTCTTCACACCCCCAGAATTGTAATTTTGCATGTATATTCTCTGTGTATCCATATGTAGAAAATTTGATTTTGCACTTCTTTTTCCAATAGTAACCCAAACCAAGGTTGTACTCACATAAGCAGAGCTAGATTTTAAGTTCCAATAATTAAATTTCTACTATGACACAAGAAAGTTCTAATATGACACATATCTTAAAATGTTTTAGGAAATTCAAACATCTTAAAACATTCACTGAAAATGGTTTAATATGTCTTCAAAGAAATTATTCAGAGGGAATTTACTTCTTATGAATCAAAATTAGACGTAGTCAAAATCAGAGGTTTGTTAGTAAATACTCATGATATGAAGAGTCTATAATACAGTCAGACTAAACCATGGCTAAAGATTATGACAAATAGTGGAGTACTTAGTTAAAATTCTATTAATTAGTATATTGTAATCCTAGAATAAATATTTCATCTGTAATTCATTAATGTTTTTGGTAGGCATTGAGTAATATATTTTGATCTAAAATTACACATGCATTAATTTATAAATTATGGAAAATATCATATAAGTATATACATTTATATTAAAATATATATGACATAGTTCATCTTGAGTATTTTGTGAATGTCCTCTCCAATGCATTGTTGGTTTTCCTTCTTGTGAGCCTAGAGAAACTTGGCATTCCTCCATCAACATTCAGCAGAGAAGCTTCATGCTATTATCAGATGTCAGTTAGTCACATGTCATCACACTCTCCAGTTCCTTCCTCTCTGGGTGTCAACAAAGACAAGAGCACACCCTGGGTTTAGGATGGAAAATATCTCTATTCCTCCAGAAATGAGATGTCTCCAGGAATCATGTTGGCTCTGCATGTGAACTGTTAGAAGCTTCTCCTCCTATTTTACTTTCTTCTAGTCTTGATTTTTGTTCCTTCTTTCTTTCCTCTAACTCAAGTATAAATGTTAATGATGAAATTTTATGCTTAGCTAACTTCTCTCTTTACACTTGAGATGCATCACTGAGGTTATATACCTGCTCTGGAAAACATTGTGTCTCCAACCAATTTCAAAAGTTTCATTATACCAACATTTTTACACAAATTAAATGAGAAGATTCCTATGGGAATGGAACTGATCACCAACAAGTACATGAAGACCTGCCTCTGACCTATTCCAGATGAACATTCCCAAGAGAAACTCTCAGGGAGTTGCAGTCACAAGAACTCTCAGTGTCCTTGGGACCAGGATGTTAAATTGTCTTTGCTATGTTTGCTATTCTGTCACCAAGTATTGCAGATAGGGTTAGAAAACCCTTAAATATTTGAGATGAAACAAACATTATTGGTTTCCTTACTTGACAATGTAGTTACAAGGACAATAGCATTTGGCTTATGCTGTGCATGAAGATACTATTAAAAGAAAACTGTTGTAGAAATAACAGTGTCCATCGACTATCACAGTACCCAAATGAGAACAGAGCCCTGTCCTTTTCATTGTGCCCCTTCTATTCCAGGTTTTTGTTCTTCCTTCTGGGTGGGTCCCTGCAGTTGCCCTCCGTTCCACCCTTAATGAGAATAACTGTGGGTTAAGTAGGATCAGGTAGAATTTTGAGATCCTTGCCTTACCAGTGTGTGGTGTCTGAAACCATTGCAAACACGTGATGAGAGCAAAGCCTTATCATATATATTTTTTTTCCAACATTACGTATGAAATCCTCAATGTCCAGCCTTGAGCTAATTTGCGGGACTTTTGGTCTTGCTTAAGTGTGCCCCATTCTTTGCTTTTGAAATAAAAGAATACTTATTTTGGATTTTACAGGAGCCTCCAGTTATGAGCCTTTTAAAAGAAAACTTTTTTATTTATTATTTATGTGTCTGAATGTACTGTCTGCATGTAGGTTTGTGCACCCTTGTCCTGCAATGCCATGGAGGTCAGAAGAGGGTGTCAGATTCCTTGGAACTGGAGTTCTCCTGAAATTCGAGTTACAGACCGATGCGGGGGGATCGAACCTGGTTCCTCTGCAAGAGCAATTGGCGTTCCTAACCGCTAGGCCATCTCTCCAGCCCGAAAAGAAAACTTTTAAAATGTTTGAATTTTTAAGGACTTGTTAGTTTTTAAGTTGTGCTGCTTTATCTTGTGATATTTATATTAATACCATATATATTAATTGACAGGAAATGATAAGATCGTGGTGTAATAGCACTCTTTGTGCGTCTAGTTGACAAGGGGTCAGTTATACTGTAAATACAATATTCATATATGAAATTCTCAAAAACTAAAAAGTAAAAATAAAGAAAGCTGGAACTAGAGGTAGAAAGTACCTTCTAATGCCTACCCCTAGTAACTGACTTCTGATACTCAGAGCTCACCTCCAAACTGCCCCATTCCTTCTAAGACAGGGCCACCAGCCTGGGAATCAGGATTCAAAATCTCATCACAGTCCTAGTTAGCCTCGAACTCTCTCTATAGAACAGGCTGGCTTTGATCTCTAAAGATTCACCTGCGTCTGTCTTCTGAGTAAGCAGATTAAAAGAGTAATCTGCTTGATTAATAAACCACTGGCCAGTGGTTTTATGCCTTGAACTGGCTGAAGTTTCAAGATTGATTTCTCAATTGCTCAAGCAATCTTGAAATAAAGATATTTATGTGAGATAAATACTAAATTTAATTCTCTGTAATTATGTTCTTCATGAAAATATTTGTTCAACTGTGCTTGTTATAATCTCCCAACAGAAAACAAATATATTTTAGGAACTTAGTTAACTGAAATAAATATTCTTCTTGGATCTCTTTGTCATGCTAATATACAGGTAATCCAATAATCTTAAAAAATACCAGAGCTTTAAATTAGATTCACCCTATCCTATGTCACTTTTTTAGAGTTAAATTTTGAAACCAAAAGACATCAGTAGGAGTTATGACATTATGGGATTCCTTCATCAGACTAGGAATGTAAGAATATCATACCAAGAACTTTTCTCTCTCTTCATTCTTTGTGGTCAGGAATATTCCAGAAAATTGGAAATTTTCACAAAGGGATACCTAGTCTCCCACTTTTCTCTCCCACCCCTTTCTTGATACGACTCTATTTGTGCAGACAGATCTATTCTGTTATTCCTTTTGATCATGCACTTCAGATGCTCCAGGCCAAACTCAGTAGCCATTATTTCCTTATAATTCTTTTTCACTATCTTCTATTTACATGGATCAAAGGCATTCTGTCCACATGTCTCCTATATGTGATGACAATGACAGTCTAACTGGATTCTAATCTGTCTATTTCAGGTTACAAAATCCATTTCCATATTGAAAGTCTTGATAAATGGATGAAATAAGTAATTGAAAATAGAATGTTATTAAATGACGAGCCATAATGGAATCAAAATTCAAACAATTGTGTATTAAAAAATTCTGAAATGTAAAATCTTATTTTAGCTTTTTATCTTTGAGTACTAGGAAGATTTCCAGTTTTTGCAGGTTCTGGTATATAATACTCATTCTTTATATGCTCACAGCATGTAATTGCTGATAACTGTACAACTTAATGTAGTTACTTCTTGTATCATCATCTTTGCATTATACTTTTCATTGTTCCTTCAAGTCAAAGATCATATTACACCTAAAAATTCGAGTTGGCTATTTTCCCTGTCATAGATAATACTAAGAAAGATTGCAGAATTTAAGCATTAAGTGACATTGAAAATAAAGTTACAGATCATTAGTAAACTATATTTAATTTCAAAAGTATATTCTTGGTACATCAGGTTTGTCTAAGAGATTTACTCAATATTGCACAGTTTATAGAAAAAAGTTTATTCTTTACTTTTTATGTTATGAGATGTTCCTTGTCAACCACAGCACCTAAAGAAAAATTTACAATGAATATATTATTTCACAGATGCAATAAAATATTTACCAACCATTCTTGTTACAATAATGTAAAGACTGGCACTACAACAAACAACTATGAATTACTAAGTAAAAATTAAAATATAGGTATGAATGTTGATGCGTAATATATTAAGTACATTGCAAAGCAAAAGAAAATATGATAATGACTTTTAATTTAATATTGAAGACATTTTCATGTGATGAAAATATTTTGTGACAGTTCATTTTAACTCAAACAGCAGGTCCATGGCAGTCATTTAGTGTAGTTGGGAAAGTCCCTAGGAAAATAAACAGCAAATGAAATTTTCATTTTAATATTGCACAGGAGTAGCCAAAAATTAGATTGCTAATTATAGACTCTCTAATTAGAAATACCACATCCTATACATAAAACATTTTATAAAACTAGCAACGCTACTGTCATTTAGAGATAAGCACTAGATAGAATATGGTCCTCAGTACAGTTTTCAAATTTCTCTAATGCCACATAGAAACGTTAAGGAAAATATTGGATAGTGCTATTTGGCTTAAGCTATTTTGTTATTTTCTAGAAGCATAATGCCAGCTCTTTGCATAGTGAAGAGACATCCCCCTTGGTTGAAATTAAATCCCTGAAAAAAAAGTACATTTCAATTTTGGGTTTTATAATTAGCTTTGCATTATATACACATTTTCCGTAATCAAATCCTAACTTGTGGTACAGAACATCAATTTCTTTGGAAAGCTTTGTTTATACAGAATATATCCCTTCCGGCAATGTACAACTTGAGCAACATACCCAAATAGGCAAGAACAGCCTGTAGGGAAATTTAAAGCTTTATTGTTCTTACAACCATGTCATTATAATACTATGGTCTGTGCAATACTGACTTATAATTTATGGTACTGCCCTGAGTTTTAATGCTTTAATTGAAAGTGAACTCTTGGGATAATATTTAACTTATTTTAGATCTATATTAAAATGCAAGGCTATTTCAAAGTATTGAGATAATAATTTTCCCTCAACTACATTAACCATTATCCTAAATGTTTGTGGTGCTTTCAGAAGTCCTAACTCATCATATATACCATTTATGTAAAATTCCAAAAAAAAGTAAAATTAATATACATATTAGCCAGATCCCTCATAATCAGTCACAGTGGACAATGATCTCAATGTCATTTAAACATAAACCACTTGCTGGAAGACTATGGGAAAATGAATTAGCTGAAACCTAGAATACAAAAGTAGTGTAGGAGGAGCTGGCTGTCAGTACAGCAGAGGAAAGGTAGCTAGTCTCGTTTCATTATTGTTTTATGCCTGGCATGGTGGCGCAAGCCTTTAATCCTAGCACTCTGGAGGCAGAGACAGGAGGATCTTTGTGAGTTCAAGGCCAGCCTCATCTACAGAGCGAGTTCCAGGACATCTGGGTCTACAGGGAGACCCAGTATCAAAAACAAACAACAACAACAACAAAAACATTATTGTTGAATCATAAAAACTAAATAAAAAATAAACAAAAATAACCTTCTTTATTCATTTTAGTTTCTACAAAAAAATTTTAAATCACACTCCAAATATTCGAGGAAGAAAAGATCATGGAAAAAAATTAAAAATGTTTTTATTAAAACATATTTCCTCTTTGATTTGTATTGTAATTATGCTGTAGTAAAAATAGATTTACTTGATTTTCCTTAAGTGAAAGAAGACCTTGAGGTTAATTATTTGAGAATTGAATTCCTTTTCTTTCCTTTCTTGTTTAATTATTATACTCTTCCTGTATTCAAAACTTTCTTTCCTAACACATTATAGGTTTTTAGATTAAATGTGCCTTAATCTAACACAGTATCAAGTGATTCAAAATAACATATTAAAATACCATAGTATTATATCTTATCCAATTTGTAATTAGATGGCATGCTGATTAATTTCTGATATTTTAGTATTTTATTAAATTGCCTTTTATAGATTGGCTGCTTAAAATATATACTTTCCCCCACATTATACAGAAAGATAATTCCATTTATGTAGGAAAGAAAATATAAAATTTTCTGAAAGAAATATTAAGAAAACCTATATTAATGTTTAAAGTGTGCATCAATTTTACAAGTGTAATAGGTAATTTTAGGTTGGCTTGAAGTGTAATCTTTCTCAGGATTAGTTTGCACAGCTCATATTAACTTCTCTGTGATCACATAGATTTGAAAGAGTTTTATTTAGTATTGAAATTGTCAACATTATTAGCTAGCAATGACAGAATAAGAATCAGCTACTTTATCTCCAAATAATAGAATTTGAGCTCCTAAGCTTTATAGATATCAAAAGACAATAACTGTGAAATTATATTATAATTATTATTTTCATAAAAATGTCTATTGAGCACCTATGAAGTCCTGGTTATCTTTGCCTCACAATTAAATAAGTATTTACACTTTTAAAAATTAATGCAGCTAATAATCTTAAAAATTCCATTTCATTTGCATCCAAAGAGTGATACATTCAGTTACTTAGGAATAAAGACAGCTACAGAATTATGGGATATGCAATAGAAAGTCACACATTTACATATACAATCTTTTAAAAAGCAATAAAAAACACAAAAAAAAAAAAAAAAACAATCAAGTAAAATATTTCTTTTTTACTCTTAGGTGAAGAAATACCATTTTCAACCTAATGGATGTAAATATATGAATAAATTAGATTCCAGTCCATATTTGAGAATTTAGTTCCATGTCAGATATTTAAAAATTTCAAATTAGAATTTCTTTTTAAAAAATGTCGTATACTGCTGAGTAGTACTCCACTGCGTAGAGGTACCACATTGCTGTCATCCACTCATCAGTTGAGGGGCATTTGAGTTGTTTCCAGCTCTTCACTATTGTGAAGAGAGCTGCAATAAGCATAGATGTGCATGTGTATATTTGTGGTAGGATGAGTATTGGGGGTATACACCCAGGAGTGATATGGCTGGGTGAGGTTGTAGGCTTATTTTGAATCTTTTAAGGGTTCTCCACACTGATTTCCATAATCGTTGTACAAGTTTACATTCCCACCAGCAGTGGATGAGTGTTCCCCTTTCCCCACAACCTCTCCAGCATTTGGTGTCTTTTGTGTTCTTGATCTTAGCCAGTTGCAGGTAAATGGATGGAACCCAAAGCCATTATGCTAAGTGAAGAGACACAGTCCCAGAAAGCAAGCAGCAAATGTTCTCCCTCATTGGTGGATGCTGACACCAAATCCCCAGATGAAAGGCAAGCTGAACAACATTATTGTTATATTTCTGTTTATCCGAAAGCAACTATGTTGTTATAATGTAAATCTCTTAACAGGCTCTAGAATCTATCCCCCACTTACTCTCAGACTCTGTAATTACTGCGTATGAGTGGAAAGTATATATGCATATTTTAAAGTAACATAAAATTAAAGGAGGAAAATGTGAATTTCAAAACATAAAAAAAGACTGAGAAAAAGATACAGGATAGTTATGTGTATTAGTCACTTTTCTGTTGCTGTGATAAAACACCATGACCAAGGAACTTATAAAAGGAAGAGTTTATTTGAGCTTACAGTTGACGGTTCCAGGGTCCATTGTGGTGGGAGGCATGGCAGCTGGAGACTGGAGCATCAAACTGAGGGTCACATCTCACAATGAGCACAGGAAGCAGAGAGAGAGAGACTGGAGACCACGAGGCTTGTTAAACTCACTAAGCCTGCCCCCAATAACGTACTTCCTCTAGCACAGCCACACCTTCTAAGACCTCCAAAAACAGTGCCACCAACTGGAGACAAATGTCTGAATACTTACAGCCTATGGGGGACACTCATTCAAACCACCACATTCCACTCCATGGCCCCCATAGGCTCCTGACCATATAAAATGCAAAATACATTTAGTCCACCCTTAAAAGTCCCCATAGTCTTTACCAGTTTCAATGCCATTCAAAAGTCTACAGTCCAAAGTCTCTTCTGAGACTCAGGCCAATCTACTAACTGTAAGCTCCTGTAAAATCAAAGGGCAAATTACAAACTCCCAACATACAGTGGAAGTGAATACACATTCCCATTCCAAAAGGGAGGAATAGAGGCATAGTGAGGAAATATTGGACCAAAACAAGACCAAAAACCAGCAGGGCAAACGCTAAGTCCAGTAGCTCCACATGCAACTTCTGGGACTTGACTTCCAAAGGGCTTAGATGGCTCAGCTCTTCCAGCTTTGCTTGCAACATACATCTCTTTCTTTTTTTTATTTTTATTTATTTCTGTCTGTGTATGAATGTACTGTCTGCATGCAAGTCTGTGCACCCGTGTCATGCAATGCCGCGGAGGTCAGAAGAGGGTCTCGGATTCCGCTGGAACTGGAGTTCTCCTGGAATTGGAGTTTCAGACGGTTCTCGGCCGCCATGTGGGTGCTGGGGATTGAACCCGGGTCCTCTGTAAGAGCGGTTGGCGCTCTTAACCGCTAGGTCATCTCTCCAGCCTTAGGCTGGTACCACTCCATGTATGCAGCTCTCCTTGGCAAATATCTCACAGGTCTGGCATCTCGAAAGTCTTCTTGGGGTCTCCGTTGCCAACCAGGCTTCACATTCACAGCTTGAGGCAATGACCTATCAGGGCCTTCTTTATTCAGGGACAGCCCTGCAGCACTCTGCCTGACCTTGGCAGCTCTCTGAAACCGTGGAGGAAGAGTTGATGACCCCTTCACTCTTGCAAACTTCATGCCTCTAAAGCCAGCACCAGGTGAATGAAACTGCCAAATCTGGCTGCAAGTTCAGGATGGAATCTCTCTTACTTTAACCACATTTGCAATTTTTCTCTGTCGTGGACTTGTTGGAGTAGAAAACTCTTTGAGTATTTTCCTTTCAAAAGCTGGAGGATTAGCTGGGTGTGGTCTTGTCCTGAAGGTACTGATTCTTTTGTTTACTTGTAAATCTCCAGGCCTCTCCTTAATCACTTTAGTCTCCTTATGAAAGGGAGCCTCTCCTTCACAAGCCTTGGCCACACCTTTAATCTTCCTAGTGTACTTTTCAGATCCAAACTGTACATTCTGCATTTCCTTCTGCCCCATTTGCTCTTTTTCACTGTAGATCTATATAATATTCACCATTAATGGCCACGCCACCATTTCTACATTAGGCTATCTTGAAATATCCTCCACCAAAGACATCAGTCCATTGCTTTTCTTTTTTTTTTTTTTACTGATCTTTACAACTGTTTAATCAGTTTTATTTTTGTACAGCATTAGTGACCTAAGTTATTTTGCCATCCTGTTTTTGTTAATCAAATGAAATTATAAAGGATTCTGATCATAGGTATTTTGTACATATGTATATATGTAATCTAAATAAAATAATAAATGATAAAAAATAGTCGGGGTGTGAAATGTAGAGATGAGCCCACATACGGACTTTGTTAAGAAACAAACATTTGCCAGGCATGGTGGCACACATCTTTAATCCCAGCACTCAGGCGGCAGAGGCAGGTGGATCTCTGAGATTGAGGCCAGCCTGGTCTATATAGGAAGTTCCAGGTCAGCTAAGGTGACAGAAAGACCTGTCAAAAGAAAGAGAGAAAGAGAGAAAGAGAGAAAGAGAGAGAGAGAAAGAGAGAGAGAGAAAGAGAAAGAAAGAGAAAGAAAGAGAGAAAGAGAAAGAAAGAGAAAGAAAGAGAGAAAGAGAAAGAAAGAGAGAGAGAGAGAGAGAGAGAGAGAGAGAGAGAGAGAGAGAGAGAGAGTTCCAGGTTATCATCAGTTACATAGAGTTAAAGGCCAGCCAGGGCTACATAGTGAAACCTTGTATCAGAATTTTTTAAAAAGACATAGACGAGCATAAGTACCAGGGGGAAATATGAGACCCAGATGAGGCAGAAGACCTACCCTCCAAGAATGGCAGGTTCTTACCAAACTCAAGTGTCCATTGCTTTTCAACTTAGCATCAGGCAAGCATCTGGGCTGTGGGCAAACTGCTGCCAGACTCTTTATCAAAATACCCCGGTTGTTGCCTACGTCTTTATTTTCCTCTGGAACTACATTTTTTGCAGCCATGCTTTCTTCCAGGCTTCTACTAAAATGGCCCCTTAAGCTCTGCTTACAGTAGTCAACAGATTTTCTAGCCCAAAGTTCCAAAGTCTTCCACATTTCTCCAAACATCCACATGGTCAGGTTCTTCACAGCCAGCACCCAACTTTCGGTATCAAATAACTGTATTAGTCACTTTTCTGCTGCTGTGATAAAACATCATGTCCAAGGAACTTATGAAAGGAAGAGTTTATTTGAGCTTACAATTGATGGTTCCAGGGAATTAGAGTCCATTGTGGTGGGAGGCATGGCAGCTGGAGAATGGAGCAGCAAACCGAGGGTCACATCTCACAATGAGCACAGGAAGCAGAGAGAGAGAGACTGGAGACCACGAGGCTTGTTAAACTCATTAAGCCTGCCTCCAATAACATACTTCCTCTAGCACGGCCACACCTTCTAAAACCGCCAAAAACAGTGACACCAACTGGAAACAAATGTCTGAGTACTTACAGCCTATGGGGGACACTCATTCAAACCACCACATTATGGAAGAGTGCATGATCTGGGTTGAGTTCAGGGGAAGCGAAAGTGGAATATGTCTAAACTGAACTGAGAAATGATGTTTGAAATACACAAAATATCAATAAAAGCATAAAAAAGAAAAAAGAAATTAAAAACAGATTTTAGCTAGAAACCTCAAAAAAGAGTCATATAAGTTATATAATTTACTGATGGTTTGGTAAGGAATAGTTCAGTTACAAACATCATCAAAATATTTTCTATTGTTAAGAAAGCATAAACATAGTGTGATAGGTATATTACAAGGAAGACACTCTTGTTGAGAATAACTTGAAGCTGCTACAAGATGATTTATTATTTTTTACAATGGAATGGCAAAAATATCATATAAAGGGAACTTATTAAGATTTAGTCTTATCATATTAGCTGACATATATTTGTGCATTGATATTATCAGAAGGATTAAAAAGGTCACAAAACACAAAAACAATAAAGCAATAGTTGCAATTTTATTACCTAGAGAATTAAAGAATATGTGTTTATGAGATCCCTAGCCCTGACAAATCTACAATGCACCCTCCACATTTAATTCTCGTGGAACATAGCAAAACTGAGGTAGAGAGAATACTAATGCATCTCTCAACTTAGAACTGTGAAGCTTCTTCATGCAATAAAGGTTGATTCACACAGAAGGTCACAACTGGCCAAAATTTACCAAATAAAAGTACAGAGTACATGTCCCTGGATAGAATTTCTATAGTAAACATCACTCATCTAGGGATAATGGACCATTGTGGAAGAATGGGCAGAATGATTGTAAGCACCAAGGGTGGTGGATCCCCACTAGGAAACAGTTTTTCAGGAAACTGGGATGTTGCTCCATATGAAATCACAGCAAAGGTGACAGCATGCACAAGACCCATGTAAACACAAATGAGACAGAACCAACAGAGAACTCAGGAAATGGATAAGAAAGCCAACCTTAGGAGAGGAACTATTGGCAGCTGTTTACTGCTGGGTGTGGTAGAGTTACTCTTTTTTTTTATATTTTTTATTAATTTTATTTATTTCTGTATGTGTATGAATGTACTGTCTGCATGCAGGTCTGTGCACCCGTGTCGTGCAATGCCGCGGAGGTCAGAAGAGGGTCTCGGATTCCCCTGGAGCTGGAGTTCTCCTGGAACCGGAGTTTCAGACGGTTCTCGGCCGCCATGTGGGTGCTGGGGATCGAACCCGGGTCCTCTGTAAGAGCAGTCGGTGCTCTTAACCGCTAGGCCATCTCTCCAGCCCAGAGTTAGTCTTCTTTAAGGGAGAGACATTGGATAGCCAGCCCAGAATCCAGTGCATGAGCTCACACCAAGGGATATATGGGGACACAAACTTGACTTGATAGGCAACAACATATATGACTGAATGCATGGAATCTGGTTGTCCATCTCTGGGGAATATGTAACTACGGGAGGGGGCTTAAATATAATTAAGATATATCTTATGAATACACAAAATTCAATAAAATATATACTGAAAAACAATAAAATGGTTACAGGCAACATTTTCTGAATCTTCTGTTTTCCTTCCTTCGGGGACTCAGATTACTTATATATTAGATCCCTTAAAATTATCTTTGATTGCAATAAAACTTTGTGTATTAAAAAAGAATTGCTCAAAATCATCTAAGTAAGGCAAACATCTACAGGCTTTAATGTGTGGCAGAACTCTAGGAAGTATCAACATGAAACATGCAAAATAGGTCTTTTTTTCAAGAGCTGCTTGATGAAATGTAAGATACACACCATTGGTGATAATTCTTTTACTCGTTCTAATCAGAGCAAATATATGAAAATTCTATGTGGTTATAGAAGTTCTATAGAAAAGATGAAAGAGATTTTAAGTCTATGTAAACACTGAGTCTTCAAAGAGCCGTACTTTCATAGGAGATCAAGATGGTAGCTCCCAGGGTTGCAGACACTGCAGGAGCATTTATGGCAAAGTTGGAGAGGGGTTCCTAGGGTCCCCTGTGAGCATTGGGGAGCATCTTTGTGGTCCGAGGGTATTTGGACCATTGGGAAAAGCATGCTGCAGACATGGCCCGAGGGCATCAGCAGACAACAGAAACAACCATGGCAGGAACTGGGCTTCCTTCCTGCTGGACCAGATACAAACATCTGCAGATGGCCCTGGAGGGCTGGTGGGTGGACCATCCGTGGAGGTTTTGCTGTGAGTGCATCTCTTCCAGTGGGCGACTGAGGCTTTCCTTGCTTTGGTGAGGAGGACTCCAACCCCACAGCAGAAGAGATATTGTAATCTTTCCACCCACAAGGCCAGTAGCACCTGGGGCCCTCATAGGGATCAGGCCTGCCTAGGTTTTGCATAGCTGTGGGAACTATTTACTGGCTGAGTGAAGGGTGCTGGTCTATTCAGTGCATGGTTAGAGGTGAGACTTTGAATCCTAAACTAACCACTCCTTTATGCCAAATAAGATGACAACAAATATAACTGAAAAAGTCAATCTCCAAATCAACAAACATTTGAGCTTCATACTAGAATCACTACCAACAAATGAAACCCAAATGCCAAAAGGACAATAAACACACACACACACACACACACACAACACCATGAACAACCCAAATGATAAGCCTCCTCCAAATACTACTAGTCCTATAGAAGAATCTTATAATGAGGACTCCCTGGCTGCAACTCAGGATATAGAGCTTAGAAGAACAATTTTAAACAGGATTAAAGAATTGAAATAATTTAAAGACTATATACAGAGAAATGAAAAAACTAAAAGAAGATAGGAATAAATTAAAAGAATATATTAAAAATAAGTTGTGGAATGAAATCACAAAAGTTAGAGGAACATTGAAGAAAATTCAAGCTGAAATGAAAAAAGGAAGTGGAACACTCCACAAACCATTTGGAAAGAATGGGAGAAACCATTAATAACAGAATGGAAGAAATGGGAAATAGAATATCTAGACTAGAAGACAATACGGAGGAACTGTATTGATCAAGAAAAGATTGTGAAAAATTAAAAAAAAAAAACACAAGAATGGAATAACCTGGATCTGTGGGACACTGTAAAAGACGAAAATTATTCAATATAAGAATAGAAGAGGAAGAAGAATCACATCTCACCCTGCACAAAAATAAACTCCAAGTGGATCAAAGATCTCAACCTAAAACCTGAAACCCTGAAGGTGATAGAAGAAAAGGTCAGCAGCAACCTACAAGACATAGGTTAGGAAAAGACTTTCTAAATCAAACAGCAGCTGCACAAGAAATAAGGACAACAGCTGAGAAGTGGGACCTCACCAAACTCATGAAATTTTGTACAGCAAAAGAAGCAATCAAGGAAGTGAACAGAAAACCCACAGAGTGGGAGGAAATCTTCACCACTGATACATCAGACAAAGCATTAACATCCAAAATATCTAAGCTACTTAAAAAACAAAGAAGAAAACAAATGACCCACTCAAAAGATGGAGTAAAGAGCTGAACAGAGACTTCACCGATAAGGAAATAATGATGGTTGAGAAAGATCTTAAAAAGTGTTCAACATCATTAATAATTAAGGAAATGCAAATTAAAACCATGCTAAGTTATCAACTCAATCCAGTAAGACTAGGGAAGATCAAGAAAACAAAAGACACCAAATGCTTGAGAGGTTATGGGGAAAGGGAAACACACATCCACTGCTGATGGGACTATAAACTGGTACAACTGCTGTGGAAAGCAGTGTGGAGAACACTTAAAATACTCAAAATGAGCCCACCACCTGACCCAGCCATACCACTCCTGTGTATATACCCACAAGACACATCCTACCACAAAGATACATGCACATGTATGTTTATTGCAGGTCTCTTCAAAATAGCAAACGCCTGGAACCAACCCAAATGCCCCGCAACAGATGACTGGAAAACAAAAATATGGTACATCTACACAATGGAGTTCTATGCAGCAGTAAAGAAAGATGACATCATGAGCTTTGCTGGTAAATGGATGGAACTTGAAGCACTTATACTAAGTGAAGTAACACAGTACCAGAAAAAAAAAAAAAAGTGAATGGTTTCCCTCATTTGTGTATGTGCTAACACCAAATCCCCAGGTGGTAGGCAAACTGAGCAACTTTATTATTATATTTCATTGTATCTGAAAGCAACTGTGCTATTGCAATGTGAATCTATAAATGGGCTCTGGAATTGTTTACACTTGTACTCACACATTGTAGTTATATTTCTTTTTACCTGCATGCGACTTCACTGTTAAAATGTGAATCCTTAAACATGTTTTGGATTTAACCTATAGTTGTTTATTTTCAGACTTTGTAATATATAGATGGAGGATATGTACTCATATTCTAAAAAAAGAATGTAAAGTTACACGACTTTATACCTGCATGCAAATTTACTGATAAATTGTGAATCTCTAAATGTGTTCAGTAATCAACCTACCATTTATTTTCAGAATTTGTAAATTTGACTTATGTGTGGAGTGTATGTATATATGCATATTTTGGAATAATATAAAGTAAAAAAAGTATTGATAGCTTTATAGAATAATTTCAGTATAATCCCTGAGCTATTGAAATGTTACAATAATGTATAGTTTACATTGCAAACTGATTGTAAAATTTATATTAAATTCTTATAGAACCTTCAAAAAATTACATTAAAACATACATCCAATTTAGAATGTAAAGTTATATTTCTTTTTACCTGCATGCAACTTCGCTGTTAAAATGTGAATCCCTAAACGTGTTTTGGAATTAACCTTTAGTTTATTTTCAGAGTTTGTAATTCAGATTTATGTGTGGAGTGTATATATGCATATTTTGGAGTAATATAAAATTAAAGGGAACAAAAAAGATAGAAAAACCTGTTCAAAGAACTGACCGAAACAGCAAACTTCTGCATCCAAATGGTTTAAAAAGACTGAGAAAAAGATGCAAGACAGGACTTATCAGGCATGGCAGAATCCATAGGTTCTGGCAGGGGATGTGTGTGAGTGGGGGCATGGATGGGGGAATGAGTCTATATTTGATTAAGAAATGTATGAAATGTGCTCAATAAAAATTAACTTAAAAATAAAAATAAAATAGGGGCTGGAGAGATAGCCTAGCGGTTAAGAGCACCGACTGCTCTTGCAGAGGACCCGAGTTCAATCCCCAGCACCCACATTGCGGCTGAGAACCATCTGTAACTCCAATTCCAGGAGAACTCCAGTTCCAGGGGAATCTGATGCCCTATTCTGACCTCTGCGGCATTGCACAACATGGGTGCACAAACCTACTTGCAGACAATACATTCATACACAAAAATAAATAAAATAAAATAAAATAAAATTTTTTTTAATTCTTAAAAAAAATAAATAAAAATAAATTTAAAAAGCCCAGGCCCAGATGGATTTACCTCATAATTTTATCAGAAATTTAAAAAAGACCTACAACCAATAATGCTTGTTATTTAAAAAGATAGAAGCAAAGGGTAATGTCATTTTAGTACCACAACCAGGAAAAGGTACAACTAAAAAAGACAACTGCAGACCCATACCCTTAATCAA
Source organism: Rhizomys pruinosus (assembly GCA_009823505.1). NCBI lineage: Eukaryota > Metazoa > Chordata > Mammalia > Rodentia > Spalacidae > Rhizomys > Rhizomys pruinosus. The sequence goes on along the minus strand of VZQC01015217.1, from coordinate 447,911 downwards.
TAAAGATGTAAAACTACTCTGTGAAATCCTTGCAAATTTCATGCAGGTACACACTTAAAAGGTTATTATTCACAATGATCAAGTTGGTTTTATTCCAGAGATGCAAGGATAGTTCAACAAAAATAAAACAGTTAATGTCTTAAGTTATATAAAATGGACTTAAAGATAAAAACCACATGGTCATCTTGATTGATGCAGAAAAGGCTTTTGATAAAATAAAAAAATAAATAAAAAAACAAAAGTTCTAGATGGAATAGGACTGGAGAGAACATTCCTCAACATAATTAAAGCTATATACAACAACCCACAGCCAACATCTTAAATGGAGAAAAACTAGAAACATTCTCCTTAAAGTCAGGAACCAGACAAAGTTTTCCATTGTCTCACCTCCTTTTTCATATAGTGCTTGAAACTCTTGCTAGAGCAATAAGACAAAAGAAGGAAATTAAAGGAATACTAATCAGAAAGAAGGAGTTCAAACTATCCCTTTTTTTGGAGATGACATGGCATTATACATAAGAGATCCCCAAAATGCCACTAGAAAACTCCTAGAAATGATTAATGGTTTCAATAAACTTGTGCATTACAAAATTAATCTATAAAAAAATCAGTAGCCTTCCTACATGCCAACAAGCAATTGGAAAAGTAGTACATGGAAACCCTTCCATTTGCAATAGCCTCACAAAAGATAAAATATCTCAGGATAAACTTGAATAAAGGTATTAAAGATCTTTACAAGGAAAATTTTAAATCTCTGAGGAGGGAAACTGAGGAAGACATCAGAAGATGGAAGGATCTCCCATGTTCATGGATTGAAAGAATTAATATAGTATAAATGGCCATCCTTATCAAATTATTATACAGACTCAATTCAATCCCAGTCATAATCCCATGGCTTTTTTCACAGAATTAGAAAAATTATCCTAACATTCATAGGGAAAAACAAAAGAACCTGTATAGCCAAAGCAACCCTTAGCAAAAAGAGTAGTGCAGGTGGAATTACTGTAACATAATTTCATCTCTACTGCAGGACTATAGTTATAAAAACAATATGGTACTGGTATAAAAATAGACCCATGTATCAATGTAACAAAATCAATGACCCAAATGTGTACAAACACATTTCAGCCAACTTATATCTGACAAAAAGAGACAAAAATAGTGGAGAAAAGGTAGCATCTTCAACAAAGGGTACTTACAAACTAGATCACCACTTGTGAAACTAAACGCCTACTCTTCATCTTGCACAAAAGCCAACTCTAAATGGATCAAAGACCGCAATGTAAAATCTGAAACTCTGAATATGTTAACAGATAATATAAGCAGTAAACTACAACAGGAAATGACTTTCTAAATCAGACAGCAGTTGGGCAGGAACTAAGGTCAACAGTCAACAAGTGGGGCCTTATTAAACTAAAAAGCTTCTATATAGAAAAAAGACTCCTGAACAAACTGTCAGCCCATGAAAGGAAACAGCCAGAATTGACCAGAATCCAAGTCAACAGCTCCAGAGAGAGAGGACAGTTTTACTTCTCATCCACCTGTGCCCCTTTTCTAATCCTAGGGAACAATCTGCGGAAGAGGGGGCATGGTAGAATGTAAAGGCTGCGATTGGGGTGAACGGTGAAACTACAGCGATGTAGTCTGGACGCTCATTTGATCAACTTGATTGAACAAACAACCTGTCACCCCCCACTGGATGGTGGGACTGTGGGGGTTTGGGCACAACAGTCTGTAGATTGGTTTTGCACGAAGGATGCTTATACTCATGGATTATCACTTATAGCTAAAAAATGAAAAAAAAAAAAACCTGAAAGATGCAGGACAGTTATGGCAGAATACATGATCTGGGATGGGTGGGGGTGGGGGTGAAGGGAAGAGGGAAATATGCCTGATCTGAATTGGAAAATGATGTATGAAATGCGCAAAACCATCAATAAAATTAAATAAAAAAAAGAAAAAAAAAGAAAAAAGAAAAAAGAAACAAAGAAGTGAAGCCAGACCCACAGACTTGGAGGGAACCTTCAACAGTGTCAGCCCACAGACTTGGAGGGAACCTTCAACAGTGTCAGAGGTTTAACATCTAGAATATATAAACTACTAAAAAAAAATCCAAGAAAATAAATGATCCAATTAAAAGATGGGCTAAAGATATGAAAAGGAACTTCTCAAGAGAACTTGATGGCTTAGAAACACCTTGAAAACTGTGTAACATCATTAGTAATTAAGGAAATGCAAATCAAAAACACATTAAGATTTCATCGTACACCGGTAAGATTAACTATGATCAAGAAAACTAATGACACTAATTGTTGAAGAGGGTGTGGAGAAGGGAAAACTTATCCATTGCTGGTAGGTTTGGAAATTTGTGCAACCCCTATGGAAACCAATATGGGGAATTCTTAAAAGATGAAAAATGAATCTGTCATTTGACTCAATTACACCACTCATAGGTATATATCCAAAGGGTCAATCCAAAACAGAGATACATGTAAAGCCAGTTTACTGTTGCTCTTTTCAAATACCAAAGAACTGGAAGCAGCCCAGGCCCCTCAATTGTGAGCAGTAAGAGATTATATGTATAATATAGATTAATATATATATATATATATATATATATATATATGATATATATATATTGGTCTTTTGAGACCAGGGTCTCCCATAGTCCCAGCTTCCTGGAACTCACTCCTGTAGCCAGGCTGGCCTTGACTCAAACAAAGATCCACCTGCCTCTGCTCCCAAGTGCTGGAATAAAGGCGTGCACCACAAACAAGAATGCATGTATATCTCTCATTTGTGGTTTCTAACACCAAATATCTATACGTAAATTAAAATGAGTAATCTTCCAGTAAAAATAACATCAAAATAATTGTTATTGTCATAGATATACCTTGAAATACATATCGATTTTTTCACATCCAAGATTTAGACCTTGTAAAGGTGAGAAGAGTTAAGAGATTTCAACACAAGTTATTGCCATTTTATCATAGTATTTTATCATAGTATATAGTGTCTACATTAAAAGTAACTAATGGGATCACAAAGATATAATATCAATTTAATATATTACTAAGTATATATGACCAGTCTCTACTTACTGGTTATACTCTCTTGAAACTTGAGGCAAGGTTTTTGTAATGTGCTCACTGATAAATAAATGGATATGTGTGCTAATATTGTTTTTTTTATTTTAATTTATTTTTGTATGTATAGTGAATGTATTGCCTGCAATGTAGGTTTGTGCACCTGTGTCTTGCATGCTGTTGGAGGTCGAAGAAGGGTGTCAGGATTCCCCTGGAACTGGAGTAAGGAGGGTTTCCAGCCCCATGTGGGTGCTGAGGAGCCTCTGCAAGAGAGGTCAGCACTCTTAACCGCTAGGCCATCTCTCCAGCCTGTTAATATTGTTAAATCACAATAGGGTTTTGATCCTAAGGATAGATAGTTAACCAAAGCATGATTATTCCATGAGCTAGTAAGGCATTTATATTCATACATATATATATATAAATTTATTTATATATATATTATTATATATATATAAAATATTATATATTTATAATAATATATAATTTAAATATATATATATATATAAAATATCTATCAAATAAGCTATTAGATATAGATATACTATAATACCCACACATGTCTTGCACTGTAGCCTTGGAGCCTCCTAGTGTCAGGAGAATTTATTGACTGTATTAGAAAGCTATTGCCAACCCTTTGTCAAAGAGTTATAATGCCCCCAACCAAGATATCATCCAAGCATATGTGTTTGTGACCATAGTGTAACTTGTTATATACTTTAATATTTGTTACTATTTGTGTTTTATTACTAGAATTAAAAAAGAGACTGCTAAATGGTCCATCAGTCCATTGCAAACAGAACTTGGTCAGTCCCTATTCCAAAGTCCATAGACTCTCACAGTAGAGGTTGGTGCATCAGATTGTAAGGGCCAAGGGGGTACACTGAATTGTGACATCACAGCAAAAATGGATAGTATTTTTTTTTAATTTGATCATCTTGTTTGTTTAAACAAATTTTTCAACTGGACTTGGGAAGCCTGGGTTGTATAAAAACTTGTCTCAGATGTAAGCAAATTGGGTATATATGGACAATCTTTATGTTTATTGCCTATGTGTACTTACTGGTCAAATAAAAATTAAGAAAGCAAAAAAAAAAACAGTCTTACTTTTTCAATTAAATATTTTTCAAACATTACCTGTAAAAGTGTTTCTTTTTTTTTTATTGATGCTTTGTGTATTTCATACATCATTTTCCAATTCATTTCAGGCAAATATCCCTTTCCCTTTCCCCCACCCCACCCCTACCCATCCCAGATCATGCATTCTGCCATAACTTTTCTGCAACTTTCTCTGTTTTTTTGTTTTGTTTTGTTTTCATTTTTTTAACAATAAGTGATAATTTGTGAGTACAAGCATCCTTCATGTAAAACCAATTTGTGAGCAGTTGTGCCCAAACCCATACAGCTCATGGGTCCCACCATCCAGCGGCGGGGGGGGCTTGTATGTTCAATCAAGTTGATCAAATGAGTGTCCAGTATATATTGTTGTAGTTTCACCATTCACCCCAATCACAGCCCTTACATTCTACCATGCCCCTTCTTCCGCAGATTGCTCCCTAGGCTTAGAAAAGGGGCACAGGTGGATGAGAAGCAAAACAGTCTACTTTCTCTGGAGCAGTTGTCTTGGTCTCTAGTCAATTCTGGCTGCTTTCTTTCATGGGCTGACAGCTTGTCCAGGCATAAATTTTCCATCCTACTAATGAAGCACACGCAATTAGATATATCAGTATTTAAACAGTATAATATAGAGCCTTTGGATCCTACTAATGAAGCGCACGCAATTAGATATATAGGTATTTAAACAGTACTAATTGTTATGGTAGGCTACTTTGGCATAGACACAGATGATTGGATGGTATGTTAATCCATTAATTACATTTTCTTCTGTTAAGTATGACAGGGTCTTTGTGTGGTTAATAACATCTCCTAACCATTAGAGGATGTAAGCTTGTGGCATCAGCCGTGGGTTATTCCTCCAAGGAGAGAGCTAATAGCCAATTAGATTTGGGACATACAGACATATGGCTGCCACTGCTGCACAGTATTTCCAGGCAGGTGAGGTGTAGCTGGTGCTGACGGAGGAGTCTTGCTTGACTCAAGGAGACCTATATTTGCTTTATTGGTTTAGTGGCCTTTGGTAACACTCTCTGGCATTCCAGAGACCATCTGTATACTTGCAAGTGCGGTCTCCATACATCTTTCCCATGTTTATATCAGGTCTTCAACAGCAGGGCCTTATCGCCTCTCTTCCTGCAGATATCCCAGTTTGGAGGCAAGGAGCCTTTACCATTTGTGGGGGCTTGGATCCCCTGGCCAACATCTCCTTGGTAGAATAATCCATTGTTGATGTCAGAGCTCCTGTATTAATATATTTTGTTTAAGTGCATAGCTTAAGGAGACTTTAGCATTATATTTGGTTCTGAATAGAGAATAATCCTTTTCACAGTTTCTATGTCCATTAGTCAATTAAAGAAGGCAGTTTTACTGATTTTACAAGAGAATACCTCTATAACAGCTGGCTCCAATCTACAGCTGGAGAACGACCTCATCATCATCATATTTCTCCTTATTCTATGGGGGGGAGTTAAGAAAGTCTCTTGTATTAAAACCTTTGCGGCACCTAGAAGGTAAGCTTCATTAGGAATCATTAAAAATAGTTGTTACTAGTAGGATCCACAGAGGGGCCTGATGTCTGCAGCAATCTGAGGCATTTCTTCCCTTCAATGCCCAGAGGAGTCAATCCTTCTGCTGGCACTTTCTGGTACATCCTACTCACTGCAAAGCTGCATTTTCTTTCTCAGCCATTAAGTTGGTGATACTCTGGCCTGTTGGAACATACAAATCCTTTCCCATAGTTAGTTTTAAGATTTGGGTTGCAAGGTTTTTTGACAAAAAGTTTTCATATCTATCTATATCCCCCTTTTTTATTTAAGGTTTTTATTTTTGACCCATGAGTCTCAAAAAAGCAGTTGTTTTATACATACCTATAGGGTGGAATCAAGGCACAGATTTCATCAAGTTCACCCATGCTGTTTTGGGTTACTGTATGTGATTAACTTGGGAAACAAAGTTTATTTTTGAGTTAAATCATCCTATAGGTGAAAGAGATTGCTACCAGGTGATACTATATGACAGCAAAATTATAGAGAACATTTGTTTATACCAATCCCAAAGTAATTGTTATACAGATTTTAGTTAAAGCTAATGTGGACAAGAGCAATTTATATCACCAATTAACTCAGATGCATTACCGTTTTTATCAGCCTTCAAACCAATGTTGTCCAATATGCACATATTTACTTTTACTAAGTCCTAAAACACCATGTATCCTGTAGACAGAGTCTGGGCAAAACTGGATACTTGTTGAACTCACGTCAATTAAACATGCACCAATCGAATATACACCCGTGTCCCTCTCCCACCCCTCCCACCCCTCCCGAGTCACCATTTCAGTCAGCCTTCTGATGCAATCTTTCTGTTGTTGTTCTTTTAATATGCATCCCTCTCCACAAGAAATATTTATAACTGGGTTATTGGTACTAGCATCCACATATGAGAGATACCATTTGTCGTTTGTTTTTCTGGGACTGTGTTACTTCACTTAACATGATGTCTTCTAGCTCCATCCATTTACCTGCAAAGTTCATGATGTTGTCTTTCTTTACCGCTGCATAGAATTCCATTGTGTACATGTACCACATTTTCTCTATCCACTCCTCAGTTGAGGGGCATTTGGGTTGATTCCAGTTTTTTTGCTATTGTGAACAGAGCGGCAATAAATATAGCTGTTCATGTATCTCTGCAGTAAGATGAGTCTTAGGAGTGGTATGACTGTGTCAAATAGCAGGCTCAATTGTGTACTGGTAATTGACATGGATATTTGGTCCTGAAACTGAGGTTGGACCATTAATTGATGCTCTCCCTTAGTAGCTGTCACAATGCTCTCCATAGTTATGATAGTTAAACTTCAGGGAAGGTGGTTTCTAGGTAAGATCCAGCTCCATTGCACAAGGTCCAGTCTCTGAAGTATGTCCTGTCTTCAGCCATATGGCCTTTCCTTCAGGTTCTGAGAGGCAAGCAATGGCTATTGCAATAGCCTGAGTAATTTTGGGAATCTCTTGGACTACCCTGACCAACAACTCAAAGGAAGGTTTTTCCTGTCTGGTACTGTTTCTTGATTATGTGGCTTTCATCTCCACATATGGACTCATGTACAGATATTGTATGTTTAATTTATCAATAGACTGTTAGACTTATGATTATCTCGGTTATTTTTTTACATTAACAAATCATTAGTTATCTCCTCTCTTTCCCTGTAACTGTCTAGCCCTCCCTTCATGTCTTCTCCATGCCTTTTCCATTTAAATTATCTCCCTTTTTCTCTTGATTCTGCCAGTCTCCTATGCCCTTTTTATTCTCCTTTTATCCCCCTTTCCTTCTATATTGCTTCCACTTCCCTCTCATTTAGATACATTGATTTTATCCTTTCATCCCTTAGAAAACCTGCAACCTTCTGTCTCAGATTCCCTCTTTACCTTTATCTTCAGGGTTACTTTTCATTTACCTGGTTCCTGCAGTCACATCCAGATATTTACTTAAAAGAATTCAGGGCTAGGATCCACAAATGAGGGAAAACATTTGTCATTTGTTTTTCTGAGTCTCTGTCACTTCACTTACACTTATCTACCGCTTAATGTTTAAGGAAGCTCCTCCATGCAACAGGAGACCAGAAACCCAAAAGGATCTCAATGAACAAACCCCAACGATTAGGAAGTGTTCAGAGTGTGGTTCCACGGACAGGCTACCTGTATTCAGAATCACCCACTCAGGGCTCAGGGAACATTGTGGAAGAAGGGGCAAACAGATTATAAGAGCCAGGGAAGGGATACAAAACCAAATGAAAATGAATTAGACGGCAGTCAGTTAATTAAAGCAAAAGAGAATACAAAAGTTGATTCTATATCCTTATGGGACCAAAAAATTTTAGAAGCCTGGAAATCAACATCACTTGGATACTCTCCTTACAGTAATAGAAGTACAATGAATTTGAAACTGTGTTATGTGTACCATTAAATAAATTTCATTACACTTAAAGCAATTATATTGTTAATAATTTCCAATAATATTCTTTTATTATGATAAGTAAAAGAGAAATGAGTATTCCTTTAAACATATGCAGTACAAGCAAATAATAACAAATTTATGTCTTAAATATTATTATTATTACTTTCTTTTTGTCTTTTTGAGACAGGGCCTCCCTGTAGCTCTGGCTGTCCTGGAATTGACTATGTAGACCAGGCTGACATTGAACTCATAGAGATCCACCTGCCTCTGCCTGTCCAGTGCTGGGATTAAAGGTGTGCACCACCAAACCCAGTTTGACTATTATTACTTATGGTGTCAATTTCTTATCTCAGTTGACTGTAAATAAACAGATGGAAAATTTACATTCTGGTCTTCGTTTTTCTAGCTATGTGCACTTTAATATCTGTATTAGATGTAATGAATTTGTATCAATAGTCATTTTTGTTTGATGATATAGCCAAATTTTATGACTGCTTTGTCCTCTGTAAAAGGACTGCATTCTTCAGTCCAAGTTTTCTGGGAAGTACAGTGCCATTAACTGCTGTATAAGAGATCTTGAACTACAGATACTTATATTTCAAGATGAATGGAAAATGCCTAATGAAAATTCTCAGTAAGCACCATTGTTAGTATCTAGGGAACTTTCTCCTCTTCAAAATATTATTTTATTTATTTTTGCTTCACATTGTATTAATGAAACAAATATTAAATGTGGATATATTTCCCAATGGTGACAGTTGTATGCTTTATGAAATTCACATAAAATATAGCATTACTAAGAAAATGAAAAATAATTGTTAAAACAGATTCTAAATAATTCTATGCTTTTTAAGGTCATTTCTAGTAAATGTTTTAGTAAAAATATTGAAATGAGAAATTACTACTGGCACTAATATGGGGATGAATGGGCAAAACTTATTCATAGAAGAGATTTTCTTTGACAGCATGCCATTCCAATGTTGTGGAGGTGGTAGGGAGAGAGGACTCCTGACTTTGTTCCTGAACAATTGAAAATTATGTCAAAAAATTCTACTCAAGAATTTGAAAGAATTCTAACATACAGGATATACAGAATCCTGAGGAAACATTAAAAGTAAAAGGAACGATGTGCTACATATTTCAAAATCACAGGAGGGATCCAAGACAGTAAACTAGGAGCTTAAATGTAAATGCAACTTGTGTCTAACTTGAAATCCTGTATAACTGAAGAAGTAGCGGACAATAAACACAGCATGAGAAACTGTGGTTGACATGAAAATGCATCTAGGACTTGAGATAAGGGATTTGCCAAGAACACCTGAAGTACAGGTAGGAGCTGGGTGCTTCAGCCAGGTGGATTGTTTGGTTTGATTCAATCGTCTTTGGATTGATTGGCTTGTGTGGCTGTGGGGGCAGAGTTGTGCAGCTATGGGGGCAGAGTTGGTATAAAAATGGGCCTGTTGCCACTGTGAGACTTGAGATCAGGGATTTGCCAAGACCACCTGAAGCACAGGTATTGGGGAGGGGGCTAATTAGGAGTCCCCCCCCCCTGCCAACTGGGATTGCCAAAAGAGTGTCCAAGTGGATTTTTTGGAGAAACTTCAGAACAGAAAGGGAAGAGTTAGATATACAATAGAAAGCCTAAAACTTAGACAAGTCAACACTCCATAAGCAAGAAGAAAAGAAGAAAGACAAATCAATCAAACAATGAAGGCACATGAAGGAGGCAAGCAAAGGAAGCCTTCAACACAGTGAAGATGCATTTGGGATTCACATTGGAATACAGGCAAAGAGAAGCCCACATGCCAGGGACAGGAAGAAGAGATAACATGGGAAAGGTGAAGGATAATTCTACACCAAGCTCTACCAACCCTGTGGAAGATTCCTACAGTGGGATTCCCCTGGGGATGGCCCAGGACACAGACATTAGAAGCAAAATTGTGGAAATACTTAAAGAAATGAAAAACTATAAAGAACAAGTCAGAGAACTTAGGGAAGAAAATGAAAAACAGAAGAAGGACCTAGAGAGAGAGAATGACAAACACAGGAAGGTAGTGGAATCACTGAATAGATCCCATGTTGAAAAAGGTAGGAAAATAACCAGCAAAGCAAAGAGCTACAGGAAGAGTTTGAGAAGCTCCAAAAGGAAGTGGAAATACTGAAGAAATCAGAAGAAGAACTGAAAAAGGAAATCAAACACTCATCCAATCAAGAGGAAAGGAATGGAAAAAACCTCAGAAGCACAATGGAGGGAGCAGAACAAAGAATATCAGACCTGGAAGATAACACAGAACTAATAAACCTCAAGTAAAGATCATGAAAAATTTAAAACTACATAAAAGTGGAACAATCAGGAACTGTGGGACACTATGAAAAAATCTAACCTCTGCATCATAGGAATAGAGGAAGGAGAAGAATCCCAAGAGAATGGTATTGATCAGATCTTCAACAGAATAATGGATGAAAGTTTCCCCAAACTAAGAAAAGAAAAACCAATATAAATACAAGAAGCACATAGAACTCCAAACAGACAAGATCAGAGAAGAAACTCTCCACACCATATCATAGTTAAAATGCTAGATGCCCAAAACAAAGACAACATTCTGAAAGCCGCAAGAGAAAAACAAGTTACATATAAGGGGAAACCTATCAGAATTACAACTGACTTCTCAATGCAAACTGTGACAGCAAGAAGAACATGGAGCAAAGCATTCCCAGTGTTAAAGAACTATAGATGCCAACCCAGGCTACTATATCCAGCAAAAATGTCAATTCTAGTTGAAGGAGAGAGAAAAATCTTCCATGACATAAACAAAATGAAAGAATACATGTCCAGAAAACCAACCCTTCAGAGAATACTTGAAGCAATTCAAAGGACAGAAGAAAGGAGCAACTATCCCCAAGCACCTAGAAAGAGAATTTAATAAAAGCATAACTGCAGAATTCGAAACATAGACCAAAAACACAAATGGATAATAAGGTGAAAGGAAGCAACAAACATCTATCAGTTGTAACCTTAAATATTAATGGACTAAACTCCCCAATCAAAAGACATAGATTGGGAGATTGGATTAGGAAACAGAACCCATCTATATGCTGTCTACAAGAAACACATCTTACCTTCAAGGGCAGGCATCACCTTAAAGTGAAAGGATGGAAAAAAAATATTCCAAGCGAATGGTACAAAAAAGAAAGCAGGTGTTGCTATTTTAATATCAGACAAAATAGACTTCAAAGTAAAAGAAATCAGAAGAGACAAAGAAGGCCATTACATTTTTATCAAAGGAAAAATTCAGCATGAAGATTTCACAATTATGAATATATATACACCAAACTCTGGTGCACCAAACTTTATAAAGACAATTCTCCAGGACCACAAGGCACAGATTAACCCCAGTACACTCATATTAGGGGACTTAAACACCACACTGAGCCCTTTGGACAAGTCAACTGGACAAAGAATAAACAGACATCTGAACTGAATTATATGATACACCAAATGGACCTCACAGATATCTCCTGAATATTCCACTTTAATACCAGAGAATACACTTTTTACTCAGCACCCCATGGAACATTTTCCAATATTGAACACAGAAGAAACTGCCACAAATACAAAAATATTGAAATAATTTCATGCATTCTATCAGAACACAAAGCAATAAAGCTCATCATCAACACCAGGACAAGCCCTATTATCTACGAGAACACATGGATACTAAACATCACACTCTTAAATAATGAATGGCTCAAGGAAAAGATAAAGAAATAAATAAAAGCATTCTTGGAACTGAATGACAATGATAATACAACACAACAAAACCTATGGGATAGTTTAAAAACAGTCCTAAGAGGTAAGTTTATAGCCCTGGGTGCTTACCTTAGAAAAACCAAAAGAGCACAAGTGAATGATCTAACACTGCATCTAAAAACACTTGAGAGACAACAACAGATGAACCCTAAATGCAACAGACAGGAAGAAATAACAAAAATCAGAGCAGAAAGCAATAAAATAGAAACCAAGAATACAACACAAAAAAATCAATGAATCCAAAATTTTGTTCTTTGAAAGAATAAACAAGATAGACAGACCTCTAGCCCAGTTAACCAAAAGAAAGAAGGAACAACTCCAAATCAATACAATCTGCGATAAAAAGGGAAATATCAGAACAGACAATGAAAAGATCCAGAAAATCATATGGGAATACTTCAAAAATCTATACTCTACTAAGTTTGAAAACCTAGAAGAAAAGGATTAATTTCCGAAATCCTGGGAATCACCAAAGCTCAACCAAGAAGATGTTGACAGCTTAAACAGACCCATAATATATGAAGAAATTGAAGATGTAATAAGAAACATCTCAACTAAAAAAGCCAGGCACAGATGGTTTCATGGTAGCATTCTATAAAACATTTTAAAAAGACTTACAACCATTATTACTCAAATTGTTTAGAAGGATACAAACAGAGGGAATTCTCCCAAATTCCTTCTATGAAGCCAGCATCACTCTATTACGAAAACCAGGCAAAGATACAATCAAAGCAGAGAACTACAGACTCATCTCATTAATGAACAAAGATGCCAAAACTCTAAACAGGATACTGGCAAATCGCATACAGAACCACATCAAGAAGATCATCCATCACGACGAGGTTGGATTCTTATGAGAGATGCAGGGATGGTTCAACATATGAAAATCAATAAATAACATCAAGCCATTTATATATCATATAAATAGATTGAAAGGCAAAAACTGCACAATCATCTCAATTGACACAGAAAAAGCCTTTAACAAAATCCAGCATCCCTTAATGCTTAAAGTCCTAGAGGGAATTGGATGGGCAGGATCATTCCTCAATGTAATCAAAGCCATATAGAGGAAACCCACAGTGATTATCATCCTAAATGGGAAACAATAAAAGCATTCCTTTTAAAGGTAGGAACTCAGGAAGGTTGCCCCCTGTCACCACTCCTCTTCAATATAGTGCTTGAAACACTTGCTAGGGCAATGAGGCAAGAAAGGGAAATTAAAGGAGTATTAATTGGAAAAGAGGAACTCAAGCTATCCCATTTTGCTGATGATATCATTGTTTACCTAAGCGATGCTAAAAACTCCACCAGAAAACTCCTAAAAATGATTAACATCTTGAGTAAAGTGCCAGGATACAAAATTAACCTAGAAAAATCAGTAGCCTTTCTTTACACCAACAGCAAGCAACTAAAGAAGGAATTCAAGGAGAAATTCCCATTCACAATAGCTTCAAAAACAATAAAATACCTAGGAACAAACCTAACCAAAGACACCAAAGATCTCTACAACAAAAAATTTAAACCCCTGAAGAAAGAGATGGAAGAAGACCTCAGAAGATAGAAAAACCTCCCATGCTCATGGATTAGGAAAATTAATATAGTAAAAATGCCCATTCTACCCAAACTCTTATATATATTTCATGCAATTCCAATTAAAATCCCCAAGAGGTTCTTCACAAGCTTGGAGAAAAAAGTCTTTAATTTCATTTGGAAAAACAAAAGACCCCAAATAGCCAAAACAACCCTGAGTGAAAAGAGCACTACTGTGGGGATCTCTATACCAGACTTCAAACTATACTACAGGGCTATAGTCATAAAAACAGTTTGGTACTGGCACAAAAACAGACCTGTTGACCAATGGAACAAAACCAAATATCCAAAGTTTAGCACATACAATTTCAGCCACCTCATACTTGACAAGGGGGCCAAGAATACACAATGGAGGAAAGACAGCATCTTCAGCAAGTGGTGTTGAAAAAACTGGATCATAACTTGTAGAAGAAGGAAATTAAACCCCTACCTCTTGCCCTGTACAAATGTCAACTCCAGATTGATTAAAGACATCAGTGTGAAACCCTGAAGGCGATAGAAGAAAAAGTTCCCAGCAGACTACAAGACATAGGCATAGGAAAAGACTTTCTAAATCAGACAGCATCTGCACAAGAATTAAGGATGACAATTGACAAATGGGACCCCATTAAACTGCAAAGCTTCTGTACATCAAAATAAATTATTGAGGAAGTGAAGAGAAAACCCACAGAGTGGGAGGAAAGCTTCATCACAGGTACATCTGACAAAGCATTGATTTTCAGAATATATAAACTACTCAAAGTACAAAGAAGAAAGAAAACAAATGGCCTACTCAATATAAGTAGCAAAGAGCTGAACAGAGACTTCACAAGTGAGGAATTAGAGACGGCTGAGAAACATCTTAAGAAGTGTTCAACGTCACTAATAATTAAGGAAATGCAAATCAAAACCACTTTAAGATATCATCTTACTCCAATAAGACTGGCTAGGATCAAGAAAAGAAATGATACCAAGTGCTGGAGAGGTTGTGGGGAAAGGGGAACACTCATCCACTGCTGGTGGGAATGTAAACTCGTACAGCCACTATGGAAAGCAGTGTGGAGAACCCTTGGAAGACTTGGAATGAACTTGCCACCC